>DWAV01000262.1:0-22862 GCA_018231305.1 Noctuana lactifera
AATTTGGCCTAACAAGATTCGTTTTAATGAGTCCAATATACCAATATACTGGAAATAACTTTAAAAGTAAGTAATAAAGAGTAAAAAATAATATAAAATATACATATAGCCCAGAACTATCAAGACCAACAAAAAATTATAAAATAATCTTGAAAAGTCATTGACAGGACAATTAGTTTTAATATTTTAAGTGTGGGGAGTTATTTCTACAATTAGAGTTAATATAATTCGAAGCACCCCATGCCTTTTTCCTGTATATTTATATTTCGGTTATTGACTAATTTGAAAAGAAATGAAAATATCCGTAGCTCGCCAATGCAATGGTCATTATGAGTGGCAGAACAACCACTTACTACACAGTAGTCTATAATTATGTCGTTCACGAATTGTCTAAAATTAAAAGAAAATACATCTTTAACGTTACCTTATTTATTATAAGTATTAAACTTGCTGAAAATAAACATCTACGAGGACATAATAATTATATATAGAGGGCAGGCAAGCGTTATAGCATCCTGCCTGCACACAGCCTCCAGCGCGTTGCATTACAGGCCGGTGGCCAATAACGCGCATGATTGAGTTTGACACAGTATACACGAACTTCAGATACTCTGCCAACTACTCGTAAATATTGTTACGTATTTAGTGTGATTACATACTAATTTTATTTCATAAGTATTTTCTAAGTTTGCATGAGGCATTTCCCATTCCCATCCTCCAAGAATATGCATGGAAACGTGCCGCGCCCGAAAAGGGTAGTTTTAAATCAAAACAACCTATATCAAACTCGAAATCGCGCTCCGTCTAAAGTTAAAATACTAAGCTATTCAGTAGGTACTTAACTCATTTGACTTCGTCTAAAATTGCGTAATTCGAATAGTAAACGACCCAACATGAACCGGCTGGTTAGAAACCTATGTCGTGGTTTTTTTTATAATTTTTATGATCAATAAATTAATAATAATCAACCTGAATCTGAAATTAATAAGGAAAAATAAATTACCATTTAAAAAATTAAACCGTTCTATAAAAATTTACGAGTTTTCTTTTACATTAATTACCCGCTTAGCCTCTTCTCTATTATATCTCTAATCTTTTGAGATAGCAATCCAGTTAAGTTTTATACAACGAAATTAAACCTCTGAATATGAATTTTCTTTGCTTAGAAGCTCTTGCTTCCACCACATGATTTTAGCCGCGCGGCCGACGTTTTAAATTTTCCCTGCACCTGGATTAAATTGCTCTCCCGTCGCTGGTAAAACTAATTTCGATCGCATCGTGCTCAAAGAGACGTGGAATAAGATTTTAACCTTCACAATTCGATTTTCCGGGTCTCAGATAATAAACCAATATAATATGTATCTTTTAATCGTCAAAGCTTTTTTAAATTTGTATCTAATATTTATGGATAGATTATAATAGATACACATGTACCTACCTATTCTAGTCAGTAGCATTAAATTTGCACCAAAGCCAAGTAAAGGGTACCAATATTCAAAGGCTTATTCGTAATTGATAACATCTGGATAAATTAATTTCTACCTTTTACCTTATAACATTGTTGTATATAAACATAACTGTTTTTGTTTACCTCCGTACAAGAGAGGCTTCATTGAGCTTTATTTCCGGTTCGCTGGCAATGAAATGTGGCATGAGATAAACAAACAATTTTGTGCCGAATAATATTTTTGTCTCTCGGCGTTATGGAGCCCATTTGTTGCCGTCATTGGCATTTTACACACACCATAAAAGTCAGATGGCACCCGCAAAGTAAGTGTGCCATTACCGGCACCTATCTTTCATTTTATCCGTCGTATTTACGGCTGTTACACGGTTCGAGAAGTTTATGCTTTTGTCAATCCTTAAACGGATTATTTCGACTTCCAATACAATGTTTGTGTATTTAAATCAACTTGGAAACTTCGATGGATGTTTTTTAAATTGATGTCTTGGAAGAGGGTGGTTTTAATAGCACAGACATACACTTTCATATTAAAAGTTTTGAGCCACTTTGAGAGTTTCTATAATAGCTGCTACCTAAAGACGATATTGCCTGATAGTCTCCAGCATAGTATATACATTCGTTTTAATCAGAAAACACACAGAGAGGTCTTATTTAACCAGTAGGTTTGCAATACGAATTATATATAGAGATGCGACGTTTCCTAAACAGGTATCGTATCGTACAAGAATATATTTGTCGCAGCTAAGCTTTATCATTTCCATTATGTAAATTGAGCCGACTGTCGTTTGTACCGTATATTTCCTAAACCGAAGTTCCAAATTACTTTCAGTTAAGAATATAAATTGATGTGCCGTATGAATTTCGCCCTTCCGTTTTGATGACTTTGGCTGGACTACGGGGAGATTCTCGCGTCGTAGTTGAAGCTGTGTCTTTGACTTTTAAATAGGCTTGTACATACATTTAACAGCATTTTAATATGAATAAATTAATTTTTAAGCGGCTGATCCGCCCTTCAAAGGGACCTGGGTTCAATTCTCAACGGGGCAGAAGTTTAAATTATGAATTTAGATTTCTGTGCCTGGGCTGGGTGTTTGTGTAATTGTCTGTGTTTCCATGGTACCTACGACACAAGGTATCCTAGTGTGGGGCTATGAGGGTGAAACGAAGTGAAGCGTTATTTTGCCGAACATCAGATAAATGCCTACGGCGGAAAAATCGCAACCCCAGGCTGGAAATTTTTTCACAAGTCACTTACCCGGAAAAACATTCGTGAAACTTGCAAGACTGTAACTAAAGAGGTGGAAGGTTAATCAACAACTTTCTACTTATATTATAGAATTGATTGTGGTTAGGGTAGTCTGTGATGTAACAAAAATTGTTAATACCTAATTATGACAATATAAAATGTACGTATAAATCATATACCTAGTATGTTTTATTCAGTTAAATATAGCAATTGTTACATTTCTTGTTTATTCCTCGCAGATATGACTTTATAATTTAAACTAGCAATAAGTTGAATGTGCGGTTCTTAGAAGCCTTGCAACAGCAGCGCCATTCCATTTAAGTTGTTCAGTTGTTCCATTCATCTAACGTGTTGTGGAAAAGCGATATGGATGGAACTCTAAAAGTAATTTCAAGTTTGACTTTAGCATTTATAGTAAGGTATGTCATGTAGATTCTTACTTATGTTTATTGCTCATAACTTACAGCAAAATTAAATAGTAGGTACGTAGGTACTACCTATTTGATTTCAGAATATTTAATAAGAACTGTTAATAATCCCCTCACGAATAAATTAGAATATCAAGCTATGGAAAGATAGTAAAAATGTAAAGATTTCAAATCCAAAATTAGAGTGACAGATTTTTTAAAATTGCATTATTGCTTGGTACCTATCAGTTTCGTTTAATTAATCATTTCTAACGTTTCTGGCAACCTATCCCTCTATCTCTCCATGACCTGAAAGGGCTGAAAAATCATACGGGTGATATTAATAAATTACTATATCTTTCAAGTCGCTGCCTTCTCATTCTGCTTAGTTGAATGTGCCGAAGGTTTTTAGAAGTGATATATTATTATATACTTATTTATTGATAAAAAACATACATAACTCTTTTTTATTTGTCTCTAATATATACCGCGCATCTCTAGTGTTGAGCTCACACACATACAGTTGTTTAAATATGGCGCCGCGTGTACGATAGTTTTTTAGAAAGCCATCCACCATAGCAGTCACTAAATATTTCAGGGCGGGCGCAGTGCGCTGAGCCTTAAATAAAACATTGCTGCCTGCCGGCTGAATTTTTTACGCAGCCTGGTCCTGAGCTAGCCTTATGTGCCGAGCGCAGCTCTAAATGACTCGTTTACCTGCGAGGATCTTCATTTATTTCAACCTAGAAATCTTGATGTTCTGTCTTGTACGTGACCACAAAAAATATTATTATATACTTAAAGTAACATTTACATTCACATACATAAATAAGTTATTTGCGAAATGGTGGCTGTAGTCTGAAGATGAAAATCTTAGTCTGAGTTTCTGCATTTGTCTTAATTTGAACACCAGGACGTATTAAAATGATTCAAGTGATTTAAATGACTCATAGTCATAGAAATTATTTCTATGACTGAACTGAATACTAAATAAGTTATTTATTTTCGATCGACATCCTCGATCAGCGGTTGAGACAGGAAACCATTGACAATACAGTGTTGGCATACATCTGATCAATGAATATAATATAACTTGCAAGTATGTAAACATATAATAACTATTGCAAGTGTGTAAACAAGTAAAAAGTTATTAACATTGACAAATTAACTGGAATATACCTAAATTTGCATGAACATAAGTACCTACTCTTATAAAAGCCATAAACCATGGGAAAAGTGTCTCAACACGTAGGTAATAAGGTGCACATTAATACCACTGTAATGAAGATACTTAGCTTCCGATTTTCTTTAACGAGATTCCCTAAATGGTGATTTGCATCATTTTCCCCAAAGTTAAAATAAAGAGGTGCCTACCTAAAATGTAAATTCAGGCCTCGACTGAATGCAAAGATCACGCTGGATTGTATTCGCAAGACAAAGATGCGACTCGAATTTTAAAATCTCGGAATAAGCACTGATGAAAACAGTAAAGTATTTAGTTAATATTAAACTCACGTTTGCAGATAGTTGAATTAGTTTATCAATTTGAACTCAGTAATTTCTGAGGCACAATGTGATTATACCTACCTACCCGTTCACAAAAAAAGCAGTTTAATGACTCAATAGTTTATTAACAAGCTATCAAGTTTGTAAGCTTTTGAACTATTATATATATATAATAATTATCACATTCTTTAAGGTGAAAGAAATCATCGTGATAGAAAAGCCTGCATTTCTAAACGTTCTCTACAAAGGTTTCGAAAGGGATGTAAAGTCCACTAAACCACGCATATCCGATTACTCAGATACCAGCTTAATGTTGATTAAAACTTAACAGTAGATGCTGCTAAACGAGTATGTATTTCATCATTTTCTTTATGCAGCCATAACTGTTCTTCTGTTATGATCGAGTCTCGTCTGATAGTTAACAGTGTATATATTATAACCAACCATCCTTGAGCAAAACTAAATTCATGTGACAACTGGAAAGAATATTTTTAAAATTTTAAAATGGAACGCATTTATTCACATCGTTCTCGTGCAAACGTAATTAGATCATTTCCGGACTGAAAACCTACAGAACACTGCACTTTTCTTTTTACTGTCGTGAAAGAGAGGAATTATTTTCATTGTATTTTTTTAATCTATTTATGTTTTGACCTTTCTTTTATTTACATTGGTTGACTGTTATATTGCATGTATGCATGTATAATTTATTTTGAAGTCTTGCCGAATGAAGTGTTTGTCTTCCTCTGCACAAGGTTAGCTGTTAGATAATGGTATTCAGAATTAAGCCCGCCTTTTATACCACAATCTTCTTTGGTTAATCTATACTAATATTATAAGTGAAACCGCGTGGCACAGCTAGTGTGTTAATAAATAAGTATTTTTGAATGTTGTCCAAACTTCACTAAGTTCTAGATTCTTGCAAGCCACATAGCAAGAAGGAGACTTCAAGCACGCTACACGAGGCTTAAGATTACGCTTCGTTACACCTTATTTCGCTTGAGATGCCGTGTCTACCACATTCTGTGGTTTAAACATTCATACTTATGCCAAAAGTATAAAGATACTGGTGGATTCCCAACAACAGTATTTTTATTTAGAAGATACCTATTACATAATGTTAAAAATTCATTTTTCTATCTTCATTTCATTCATCATTTTAATTTAAAAAATTATAGTTACCATTATAATAATCTGATTTGAAGTTTTACGCAAGTAGAAAAAAACATTTTTTCTTCCTACATAGGATATTGAGTTAAAAAAATTATATGTTTAGAAACATAAAGGCATTGCAAACACTTTTATTTAAAATATGGCTTAACACGTAAAAGATTTTTGCACGCAACCTTATTCTTATTACCTTTTCACACATGTGAACGTCAACGTGAATGATCGATTAAGTAGTGCAGTATACATTTTGTTTTGACTCAGACTGTGCGTTATTATAACTAAATATCTACCAGTCTATCGTTTTTGCTTTGATGTTTATTTGACACAGGAACGAAACTTTATGAAATTCGTTATTAGTAAAATACTTATGTTATCTCTGGAAAGAACTAATGTCTCCTAGTTTACAACAGATTAGTTACAATAAAAAATCCTCACACCTGATGCAAATTGAAAATGAACGCTAGTGATTACTAACCAATTTCTATTAACTGTATCAGTAAAATGCACCCACCATTATGAGGTTACTATAACATTAGGGAGCTACTACAACAAAATTAAATACTGCAATGAATTTTGTTCCCACCAGCCCTTTGTTTCTTCTGAAATTACCAATTTCAGATACTGTAAATGATTGATTGCTCCGTCACCCGTCAGCTCTCTACCAGACATTCTTTTGTCTCCCTGTATTTACGGTTTAGGTAATATTAAAATGTTGAATTGCCATCTTACGTAATGTAATGTAACGTACTTACGTAAATAATTTTGTTACCACGAAAGTATATGAACAGTGAAAAGCAGTGTGCGAACGTCAGACTAAGTGCTTCAAAATGGACTGTATATGTAAAATGTGGGCTATAAACACAATCTTGCCAAAGTCAATGGGTAAAGGAAAACCACCAACCTTTATATCCAAGTAGATTTGGGACGATTAGCAGGGTGTGTCATGCACGGCGCTCTCTCACTCCAGTATATATGCACGGCCGATGATCCTTTGATGATGGTCCTGGAACGCTAGAGAATCACCAAGATAAAACCGGTAGCACGGCTAACCAGCGGAGGTTATGAACTGACAGGAAGCACAGAACGTCTGTCTTTCGCGGCGCGAGCGCAACGACTGCGTCATCGCTCAAACTGACATTGAAGTGTCAACGTCAGTGGATTTATTTCCAATTACCCACTAAACATTGATAATGATTGAACAAGTAGAGTACCTTAAAAAACTTATCCATAACTACAACAACAAATTATATTATCTTTAATGTACACGAAACATAATATCACAAACACAAGTATTAATGTTGAAAACTGTATCTACTAGTAGGTACAGCAGTAACTATAGCAGGAGACTGTAACTAGATTTACAAGGAAAAATGAAACTTGTAACCCCGTTTTATGATGTTCCATGTATCAAGAGAGTAGATACAACCTAAAGTGTCCTATTTTATTCAAGAACAAAGAGCTTCAAGTAATGTGATGAATATTGGAGGCGCCTCGATGGTTAAATAAAACATTGTGCCCGGAGGCTGAATTTTACAAGAGCCGTGTAACCTCAGACCGACCCTTCCGCGCCAGAACAATGCGCGCTTGGTGAATTAAATTAAAAATATTACGAAGTACCTGTCTAGTTTTGAATGGGAGTGAAGCCTTTTTTTTAATTTGCGGAGAACCGTTGATTAATTGGAAGTGCTTTGAATAAAATGTAATTACCTGCCTAATTATTTTAATTGTTCAAATATAATTCGTTGTCCTGCTTTATGTTATTCAAACACTGTAGATTTGTATAAGTCTTAACTAAAAACTGTGGGTGGGTACTCTGTAGCCGTATCACAAATAATTAAGTAATCGAGTTACGTACCTAATGTCACTTTATCCATACGATTTTAGTTCCCCATATACCCGATACGGAGCACTGTTCAAAATCCCATAAAAATTTAACTGTTACTACTCGATGACGTATTTGTAAAATGTTCGTGATAGGGCTACTGTAATTCCAAACAACAGTAGGGTTCGATAGCAGGGACAATGGTTGAATTTCGGCCTACAGTGTTGGTGTCCGACCGGGTTCGATCCCCACACATACCGTATACCTACCTACCTAGTATTTTTTTTTTCAAATGATGTGCCTATTATAAGTTATCGCTCGCTCTTCGGTGGAAGCGTGTATGCATGCAGGTAATGCTCAATCATATTACTTCCTCAAATTATATGCTAAAACCTACATAAAAAATTTATTATAGTTATATTACTGATATTTAGTAACAAATTGTATTATAGAGACACTGTGAGTGCAGCGCGATGTAGAGCGGAATAAAAGCAGAAACTCGAGCTGCATGGAAATTGCAATATCCCGACGAACAGAATTAGTTCCGACTTATACAGTCGTTTACTAGAAATGGCGTTGGCACAATGCACGTACAATGTGATTCTACGAAACGAGTAATACCTATAATGCGATGCAATACAATAACTCTTTATTGCACATCACATAGTATAGGAAACATAAATATAAAGAAAGCAAGAAAACACATGTTATGTAGGTACCTACAATATACATACAATTGCAATAGACTTATCACTAATAGAACGTGACAATCTATACAACCTAGAATGAAGCTTAAAGGTTTATGGTCTATAATAATGAAATATTTAACCTTATAACCTTGGTTGTAGACACAAAAAATTTTGTTGAAGTTGACGTGTCCGCTCTGCAGCTGTAACCAACCTCTTCCAAATAAAAAAAAAATTAAATCTCATACTCAATCCAAGCCTATTACTGCCCCATTGACGCGCATGGTTCACCTATCAGATATTATGTAAAAGGCTGAGAGCACCTGATGCTATACCTACCAGGTGCCATTGTTATTAGTAGCGAATTTTGTATGCCTTCAACCATTTTTATGTCCCACTACTGGGCACGGGTCTCTCCCCACAACCGGGGCAGGCATGGCGCATACTCCACCACGCTGTTCCAATGCGGATTGGTGGAGACACGGGTTAGTGGCCAACCCGTGTGGGATGTTGT
Organism: Noctuana lactifera; assembly: GCA_018231305.1. Taxonomy (NCBI): domain Eukaryota; kingdom Metazoa; phylum Arthropoda; class Insecta; order Lepidoptera; family Hesperiidae; genus Noctuana; species Noctuana lactifera. Next base: position 8,817 of record DWAV01000262.1, read on the forward strand.
CAAACCGCCCAAAGGGCCTCCGACTAGGTTTAACGACAGTTATCTATCGATAACAACCGGGACAGACGGCTTAACGTGCCCTCCGAAGCAGGGAAGCGCGCATGGAAGCAGAATTTTGTATAAACATAGAAAAAACAGTTAATTTAGTCGGGACTAATGGTGTTTCCACAGTCTTCATTTGTAACAATGTTTACCATTGGCATATTTTTCATAATTCGCCGTTTCATAAAAATTACGTTATACCTACAGTTTCTGTTTCTTCCATTAAAAAGTTTATATCCATGAGTTTATGCCCAGCGTCGGTGTGAGATTGAATCGCGGGGGCCGTCTGGCATAACCAAACTTCATTAGTCAAGTTTGGTTAACGGACTACATCGGATTACGTCATTACATCTGACGGACACCGGTATATCCTATATATTATGCCAACACTGTAGCATTTAGCTCAGTTAAATATTATATTATTTTGTGCTGAGTTTGTTTGATATCGTTTATTAGTTTTATAAAGACATAGCAAATAAATATAAGACTTTGGAAGACGTCTAAGAAATTAAATTAAAGAAACGCTATTTCATATTATTATTATTATTTTGTTGGGACACATTTTATATAGGTAATTGCCTTTTAGAGTACGCTTAATGTATATAGTGTATCTACCTAATTACCATCTAACAATAAAACAATGACGCATTCGGACCTGCCGAAGTAATTGAATTTTTTTCAGCGTCTCAAAATGGCAATTAACGGAAAATTACACGCTTTTTACCATATTAAGAGGCTTCCTACTAAAGACCTCCTGACGCGAGGACTGTGAAAAATGTAAGAATCCCAAATTTTAAACGTGATTAAAGCGAAATTATAGTCAGAACACAAAAGCTCTTTGGGGCGCTGTCCGTTACAATAATAATGGAGTCTTTAAAGGAACAGCTTATTAAGTCTATTCAACGTGTTACACAAAAAGTAAAGGAATGAGTTAGTCGAAAATAGCAAAAAAAAATCAAAGGAACATTTATTATACCATAAGTAGGTATAAGTAAAAGTTATAGCAAGAGGCGGTTTTGTTAAAACTTATGTTTGTATGTGAATATCAATGTTGCCAACCAATTACCTACTCACTCTAATTGGAAACCAATAAATTTAATAAGAAAAAAATCTCAGATCAGCTAACCACCTTGAAAAGGTACACCAACCTTGTGGTTGGTGTAACAGCCTGCCTTGGAGTTGCCTGTCCTTGCGGTCGTTTTAGCTCTGTAACAACGCTACAAGAAAGTTTCAGAGGGATATAAGCTCTTAGCGAAGAAGTTAGTCAGTTGAACTCAGTTGCCGTTTGACCGCACGAAGTACCAAACGGAGTTTGTTTGTATGTACCTTCTTAGTTGCATTACTAACAAATTGCTTTCAAGACATTTTCTTACTAATAGCACTTTGAAACTAGCGGAAAGCTATCAGATAGATTTAAATTCGATTTACTGCAAAATGCTGTTTAAATAGTTCAAAATTCCAAATGGCGCGATGGACGTTAAAAATAGCTGATTTACATAAACATTTGTATAAGTAAACAATTATTCATTAATAACACAATTGAAAAACAAGAAACATTCAAAATATATAATTTTTTGTAGGTCAAGAAAAATATGACATTCAGTTTTTTTTTAAACTTTAAATTCCTAGGTACTTAGTTTTAATAAAAAAAATCAGGATGACAGGAAAGCGATGTAAGTAGATGAAATTAACAGTATAATAAGTACTGCTGGAAGTGAGTTATACCTACATATGTTTTAAGAAGTCTAAAAACAATTTTTGATAAAATAATCAATCAATCGGGCTTTCATTCGTTTAGACACTTTAGACGTTGTAACAAAAAAGTATATAAAAAAAGACTGCTGAATAAGATTGGCGAAAGGCGAAATAACCTTGAGACGTTTTTAGCCTAATATGAAATAACAAGTACCTACACAGATCTAGGTATCATAGACATCGAAAACTGATTGATTCAGAAAAAAAGAACAGGCTTTATAAAACATATTTTTAAATTATCTACAAGTAATAAGTATATACCTAAGTATTTTTAATTTATCTACAAGTAAACAGTTAAGTTCAAAGATGGGTAGTAAAACAATCGGGTAATACTCGGTTAATTAACCTAACGGTACTCTTTACATCTTAGATTGAAGACTCGAAAGAAACATACCAGTCTATAAATACGTTTATTTTTACTGTGTACATAACACCCACATACCTACACATGGCATAGTCAATAAATACCTACATGGTTCACACTTCACACATAGCAGAAAGAACTTTCGTGAGCTGATTTCTTCACACTTCGCGTGTCACCAGGGGAAATTGATTACAGGTGAAAGTGGTATAGAACTCAGTTATCGATGATTAGATTCAAGGGAACTTCAAAGAAATACATAGAATAAAAACATCTCGGGCGTTTTAAACAGGGGCTTAAGTCCGATATTTTACTATCACTGATAGTTCGCGATTATCGAAAAGCTAAGAATAACTTATTTTAAATAATTAATTAGACAAATTTTTGATTAGCACTATTTGTGAAGATTAGTAAGCAAATCAGTTTGTCATATTTTATGTACAAGATTACCGAATACTTACATAATACAATAACACCACTGACAACTTTTTAATAGTATGTACCTAGATTACCAAAATTGAAAATCAAACCTAAAGAGATGCCAGCAGACAGCCCGCAGCACGGCCCCAGAAAGGTACCTGAGCGTCGTACAAATTCTATAAGATTTTAGAATGGGTACCTTGTACCGGATCTGCTTAAAATGGAATGTAACGTATTTTATTTGCGTCAATTGTTTAAACAGAATTTGATGGACGCTGTAAATACAATTTATGTGAACGGAAAAATTCCTACCACTATGACACTAATTTATAAAGGAAATTGTAACATAACTGTGTTTTGGACAAACTTAAATTGTAGGACGACCATCTTAGATCAGAAGTGGGAACGAATATGTGCTCATTATCAGAATAATTAAACTCTTATTCACCACAAATACAAACGTGTACAAAACTCATATTTTATTATTATTGTTCAGACAATAAATGACTGAAGAGTGAGAAGAGGAATGTAGAGAGCGTGAGTAGAGAGACAACATACTAAAAGTTAAAAGTTTTGACTTCTATGGTGGAGCGTGGGGTCATGAGGGTCTTTGAGTGTGACTGCGCCGCGAGCGAAGGTAGAGAGACGCTTGGAAGTATCGCCAGTAGCGCTCAGCGCCCTCAATGTCCTGCGCCCGCGTGTGTTGAAGACACTGCACCATAAGTAATATCGACTCTAGGGCTGAGTACCCGTCCTGAATAACCACATACTCGTAAGAGTCCTCTAAATTTAAGTTTCCGGGGATTCGGGCGCCTAGAATGGGAGCTTGGCCCGTCCAGTCTGTAACAAGAAAGGCGACGATGTGTGACAGAACCAAGAATACTTATCAGATTAAATAGATAGGCAAATAATACTATCATAGCTCGCAAGACCGACAGGTAATTAAAAAGAAAAATCGACGATCGTAAAGAAAAAAGTTATATTCATTTTATTTTTACCTGTCTTCTTGGCTTCCCGGTTACACATATGTAGGTAGGTACGAATATTTTCTCCTCACCAACAATCCATAACAAACTTTTTCAGCAAGAAGTTACTTAATAATATGATTTTGCCAAATTACACATATCTAATCCCGAAGGCACGCACTAAGCATAAACAAGCATTCGATCTTGGATTTACGAGCGCAAGTCCCTTAAGACTTTCCCTGAACTCTTCTGAAAGTGGTTTTTCGTACAATTATTTATGAGACTATAACATGAGGGATGCTGGGAGAACATGAATATTGGGAAGTTTGGAAACCCGGAATCAGAAAGTAGCAGCTGGCCGACTTCTGATTGTTAGATTTGATTGGATCTCCGTATAGCCGTTGCAATATAATTCGATTTTATTAAGCAATAACTTTTATATTATTTTCGTCCTTTAAAAATAAATAATATGTACCTAGTAGGTATAAGGAATACCTACTTATATGATTGTTTAAAATTTTAAAAATAAAAAAATGATGTAAACCTACTTGAACTAGTTACATACCTATCTATACCTATACCATTTCTACCGCTACCAACCAAAATAACATCTTGCATTTCAGTGCATCATCAATGCCATCTCGTCTTGTGTGGAGTGGATGAACTATTTTTATATCGAAAATATCCTATATTATTAATATTATAATACGAGCAATACTTTTATAGGTACCTATATTTAGACATTATGACTATATTTATAATTAGGTTTTCAAAAAGCAGCTCAAATTTAATGATTTCTATGTAAGTATAGGCTTTGCGGGAGCGAAAAGTCGATCTAGCTGATTCTATACCAGCTAGGTCGCATATCAATATTATCAGTCACAGCAATATCTAGTTATATTATATTAGGTATTATCTATAGGTATAGTTTTAGTAATTTGGTTAGTTTTATTATAGGGTGATTATAGGTTGAATAGTAATTGTGCCATTGTACCATACTGTGATGTGTGTGCTACACCTTTAAGTGAACTGACCACAGACCACTTATACAGAAGCCTATTGCCACAGTATGAGTGATCATGAGTGGCTGGGCTGGACAGTAATAGCCGTAGTACATTTTATGTAGTCTGTGGTGATAGCTGAACGTAACATTATTTGTTTGACACAGAACAGTTTATTTTTGTTTGTGGCAACATGCAAATACAAAAACATAGAAATGATATGATTGACAATTTGATTTGACATGACATTGATGACATAACATCAATTACATTATTTTTAAATTCTATTCCATGATCTATGTATATCAAATGAATTAAGTTCAAGTTTTTTACTTATCAATTTTTATGCTACAAGATGCCGAATGAAATCAAATAAATGAGAATGGTGTTGATTCTTATAACTTGTCATGGAAATAAAATGTTTTCAAAATGTTGTGGTCATGGGTAAGTATTGTGGATGATAATAATTTTTGTAACATTTGATGTATGACTAATAGGATTCTTTTAAATTACATACATTTTTTTAAGATTATTATTTTTGTAGGGAGCTAATTCTCATGGTCAATTAGGTGTTGGTACTGTTAGTGAACAAGTTGAAAAACCCAATAAGGTTGTAATAGACTTTGTGGGTAAGATAAAACAAATTGCATGCGGCGGTGGTCACACCTTGCTTCTAGATGAAAATGGTAAGCTGTTCTCATGTGGCTGGAATTCCAAAAAGCAATTGGGGATTGAAGAAACCAGTACCTTCCAAAGAGTCTGGGGTTTGAGTGGAATAAAATTTACAAACATAGCATGCGGCTGGGACTTTAGTTGTGGTGTCACTGATGACCATTTTCTGTTTGTGTGGGGCTCAAATAGCAATGGCCAATTGGGACTTCCTAAAGAACATTTTCCTGAGTGTGTTAACCCTGTAAGGCTACAAGTCAACGCTTGCTCAGTTTCAATGGGATTGAGGCATGCAGTAGTTTTCAATTCAAAAGGAGAGGTCTGGTCCACTGGTTGTGGGAAGTATGGTCAGCTTGGGTTAGGAAGTGAAATTTTATCTTCAGACAGATTCCAAAAGGTACCAAAAGTTGCTAACATATCGCACATAGCATGTGGACAAAATCATACAGTAGCTTGGAACAGTGAAGAAAAAGCATTGTACGTGTGGGGTGATAATAAACATGGACAACTCTTGTTGAGTCCAGAAAAATACAAAAAGGTTTTTGTGCCACAGAAAATTGATATAGATGTTAGACAAAACGTTAAGAAACTCTTAAGTGGATGGACTAATATTCTGCTGTGGTTAGAAGATGGGAACCTCCTTACTTGGGGCAGAAACAATTATGGACAACTTGGCACTGATGTACCATTTGCAGGAAAAATCCTTCGTATCAAATTACCAGGTATCCATTATTAGTCCAGTCCATATAAATCACATTATTCAAAGTGTATATATTATTTTTTAGACAACTAATAAATCTTACTTTACAGATGGTAGGTATGTGGTTGACGTTGCCTTAGGCTCTGAACATACCATCTGCTTAGCAGAAGATAACAGTTTGTGGGCCTGGGGATGGAATGAGCATGCCAATACGGGAACAACTTCAGGTGACTGTATATTCACCCCCACTTTAGTACCTATTGAGTTAAATAAAACATCAAAGATAACAAGAATATATGCAGGAAGTGCTCATAATTTTGTTGTGACAGAAGAAACTAACTGCTTTCATGAAACTGGTAGAGATAGAAGTATGTCACCTGAGTTGGTGAAGTGAAAACTTGAGCATAGCTCAGCTAGTGATATCTACGTATAATATAAGATTTAATAAAATACGAAATAAATTGTTATAATGTAAATTTATTAAAAACATGTAATTTGTGATACATATATAACTGTTGTAAAGTATTAAAATCATTTTATATCATAACTTTCAAGACTTGTCAGTATTACCTGTGAAGGTATAGATATACTATATTTTATGTGTATAGATAGCAAGGTGATAAATATCACATTTTTTGTTTTTAATAAATAACTGTTGTAGAAAAAATACTGTTTTTATTAACAATGAACTGTTTAATCATTCAGTATAGTCTACCAAATTGTTGCACTGATTAGCCAACAAGCTATTTCCTAGCTATATATCACTAAGTAGCTGACAGGAGACTGCATTGCCGCATTTGAATACATTATTGCTGTTTACAACCCCATTAATAGTTTACCACAGCCTCACTTAGTGCGCTAGACATATTATATTCTAATTAACAAAGCATTTAAAACAATAATACACAAACAATTTAGCACAAAATTGACACTTTTGCCTATTAAAAATCACAAGAATCAGCCACATCACACAGTAATATTGCTTTTTATTAACTTTCATAATGCTAACATTAAAAATATTGGCAACTTGTCTGATTTTTTAGGAAAAGTGCTTTAATTTAATAAATCTAACTTACATTATAAAATTACTTTAAAATATCCTGAGAGAATTTGTCACCTAGAACTACACTACACTTCACAAACAATATTTTTAAGACACCCAAGTAGTAGTCACAACAATTTTCTTATAAAAACTATACACTAAAGTTTATAACAAATTATTGCAACAATTCAAAAGATATTGCCATTTTCTAGAAGGTACACTTGAACATTATACTTCCGATTCTATTTGGGTCAAAAGGCTAAAAATATCAAAGTTTTAAAATTTAAAACTTTATAAAGTTAGAGGCACATAATATTTGTCACTTAATGGGTCAATCATTTTGTAACCCGTCCTAGATGAAGAACAATTGCCTTAATGCGACGCGAAACTATAGAGTTGTATTTATGTCATTATCGCCATAATCAGTCTGCGCCGCGACTTTAGTTTATTAGTATTTGGATAACAGCTAGTGGCAAATTTTATACATGTTCTGCACTTCCGGCGGCACGTTAATCCGTTGGATCCTGCTGTTATCAATGGATAACAGTTTTGTTAAACTTGGTTCAATAATAGGCTCTTTGAGCAGTTTGAAAACATCTGACAACAGTTAGCCACTAACCTGTATTTCTAGGTTGTGACATGCCCATGACCAGCAGGTAATTTTTTAAGGTGTATAAAAAATTAAGGGTTTCAGGCTCACTTATGACTACAAAATATAAAATAGATGTCACACGAATTATAGGTTGTATGATATCGCATAGTATCAGGTCGCTACATGTCTCATCTAGGACAATGAGTAAAACAATTATTGCATTTGTATGAAGCTGACCTCAAAATATTTGTATTCTTTAGTATATAATAAGAGAAATTAATTGTTCCCCATTGTCAAACATAATATATTTATTAGTGTTTTAACAATGTCTTCTATAGAATAAAATTTATAGAATTTATAAAAATTGGTCACAATGACAATATTGCTCATTCACTGCAATAACAATGACTGTAGATAACAAACTGTACTGCCAAATGCAGAATACACTTTCTTTATAATTGTATGATACAAACAGACCAACAAAGAATTTTTTTAACAGTTATAACATCGAGTAACACTCAAAGAAAATAAAACAGACTAAGCCTGGTATGCCACTAGACTGAGATCTAAACTCTAACTAAGAATCAGCTACCATACAAATGCATATCAAACATTTCCAAGGATATTTTAACAGTAACTGCAGTAGCAAAGTTGAACATAATGTTCCCTTGCTACAGTATGGCTGCTACCTCTTGCGCTCCCCTTTTTGTGTCTTACGCTTTTCTTTTTTCTCCTCTTTAAGCTGTTTTTGCTTTTCCCTGTAAATTTAAAGTTCACTGAATTATTAAAGATAAATCAATAAAATGGACTCTTCTTTTTTCACCATACTAAATGAACAAAACATACACATTTTCTATTTGTATGGTGAAAAAGTTGGTAGGCAGTTTCTATTATTTGTAAGTTTATTAATCTTTGGTCATAAAACTTCCTTAAATTATTTAACATATCTATTATACCTGTCTTCTCTGTCTTTTTCTTTCTTGCGTTGTGCTTCAAGACGAGACTGTTCCCTACGTTCACGAGCAGCGTGTGCAACATCTGATGCATTGGTGTTCTTCACCAGATCTGGACCAGGAGAATCCTCATCTTCTTCAATGTCTTCCTGTAAAAATAAATAAAAAAACATTATTCCATAAAGTTGAAACCTTGACACAAAGCTTTTATCGCAGCTCATAACCACAAAAAAGGTTTAAAATAATTAGTTTTAATAATGGAATAGGATTAATTAATTAAGACATTATGTTAAGAAAATTAAATAGTTCCCTCCACACCCGGCACTCCAAAATGTATTTATAACTTACTTCGCATTGACTAGGTATATTTGTTTTGATAATGTTTACCTCATTTTATGCCAAGTCAGAGCAGCAAGTCACATTATCACATCATGTTAACTCAAATAGTCCAGATGCTCTATCTGAGATTGGACATAGATAGAGTGCCATTCAGACTCTAAGTAGAATAAAAAGATAATAAAATTTAATCGGCTTTAAAAAGAAGTAAACTTAAAAAAATTTAATAATAAGGACTAACAAACATACATAGTAATATTGGTAATACATACACCTGTGAAAGATCCTTAAGGGATTATCATGTGTGAATATTGTGTAGTTTCATAAACATTACATAAATATATGTGTTGAATTGATAACCTGTTTTGAAGTCATTTAAAACAGTTGTGCTGAAGAATTGAAAATAATGTAAAGTTGTAAAAGCTAGCTCATTATATTATACATTGTAACCTTACATAGTTTCAGTGAGTTTTATATAGAAATGTATATTTCAAATTGCAATAAAAAATGTTTTTCGTTTACCCCATGGTCAGACATTTGACTGTATTGAGATAATATTGCTTCACGTATCTTTTTCTCTTCGTCTGTATACTCTCGGCGAGTCGTAGTAGCCACGGCCTGGGACTCTAGTAGTTTCCCTAGTTGGACGTCCACATCCCTCGGCTTTGGAGCTTCTTCTTTTGGCTTGCACTCTTCCCATTTCTCTATTATCTCGTTAATGTGTACTGAAATATCGTGTTCCTGTTGGTAAATAAACCAAATATTAAAGAAAATTAAAATAAATCGTATGGTGGCACATCCCGCACTTACCACTATCTCAGTTAGTATGCCCTCCAGAGCATCTCTTTTTTCCTCAACTGACTCTTCGCCTTCTAAAATACCAGAAATATATGATCCGAATACGCCCTCGTCAGTTTTTAGAGACTTTAATTTAGCATTTAACCACGGCTCAAAACCATCCACCGAAGCCGCCATGTTGCACTTTTGACTTTGATTGAAGTTTGACTTTTCATTTCTCTTGACATTCCGCTAATTGACATTTCAATTTTTTCTAAAATTGACGTGCAATCGTGTAAATGAGGTATCATAGCGGCATAGCCTCTCGTAATTAGTATATAAAAGTAAACTATAGTAAAGCCGATAATATAATAACAATATAATTAGAATTGACTAAAGTTGACTAAACTAAGTTTTAGCAACTTTACTATCTCTCGTCATAAAATCGATATTTGAGGAATGTCCTGATTTATTGTACCCATCGTAAAGTAGGTGGACATCTCTATACGAATAAAAGAAAAAAAACATCTGTCAATCATAGTGAGTCGGCTTTTGTGTTAACTACATATAACTTAACAATTTTGTTTTATAAATTTTATTCCACGTTAAGATTTAGCTAATTGCTTGAACTTAATAACATGTCTGCTAGATACGACAGAGCTATCACAGTATTCTCCCCAGATGGCCATTTATTACAAGTAGAGTATGCCCAGGAGGCTGTTCGCAAGGGCTCTACTGCTGTAAGTTTAAGACTGATACCTATATATGTTATGAAATTTCTATTTAATATTAAAAATATGAAATTAAAACTTTCATTTTGTATTTAGGTGGGAGTGAGAGGCGCCGACGTAGTTGTCTTGGGAGTTGAAAAGAAATCTGTTGCAAAGTTGCAAGAAGAAAGGACTGTAAGAAAAATCTGCCTTTTGGACGATCATGTCGTAATGGCATTTGCTGGTCTGACGGCTGACGCGCGTATATTAATAAACAGGGCACAGATTGAGTGCCAGTCTCATAAACTGACTGTGGAAGATCCAGTTACCCTAGAATACATAACTAGATATATAGCAAGTCTCAAACAAAAGTACACCCAGAGTAATGGACGCCGTCCATTTGGCATCTCGTGCCTCATTGGTGGATTTGACTATGATGGCCAACCTCATTTATTCCAAACTGAACCTTCTGGAATCTACTATGAATGGAAAGCAAATGCCACAGGCAGATCAGCGAAGACAGTTCGTGAGTTTTTAGAGAAAAACTATACTGCAGACGAAGTAGCTACAGTAGAAGGAGCAGTAAAGGTATTTTCCATTGATTTTGTAACTTATGTATCTATCACAATCTTAGACACAAACTTGACACAACTCTAACACTCTTTAACTTATTTCTGAAAATTAACATACTTTTCTTTGTTAAACCTAACAAAAATACTATCTTTTATCACAAATTTAAATGACAGTAAAGTGAAAGATCAATAAATTCCAACAATGAAATTTTTTATTGCAATTTATTATGTTACAGCTTGCAATCCGTGCCCTTTTGGAAGTGGTTCAGTCTGGTCAGAAAAATTTAGAAATTGCTGTAATGAGACGCAGCCAACCCATGCAGATGCTTGATGCTGACACTATTAACTCTTATGTATCAACCATTGAAAAAGAGAAAGAAGAGGAAGCAGAAAAGAAAAAACAAAAGAAGTGAACAAAATAAAATTATGTATTTTCTACTTTAACAATACATGGGATAAGAATCATTTTAGTTATTTAATTTAATTACATATCAATCAGGTAAAATTAAGTCTTATCAAGTACTTATGAATTAAGCAAATCAACTGATTGAGAAATATGTGAGTAGAACTCCTTCAAATTAGACCCACACTCTTGAATCGAAGGCTTGTTTGTTATAATGTCATTGAACATTTGATCCCATTCACCATGATAATGATTAGCAATGCCATTGTTTTTCTGAAATTAAATTTTAAAGTGCAGTTTCTTTTGGAGGTCTGCTTTAAAAAAAACATGTTTTTAGTTACTCTGTCTGTATAAACCATAGATTTTGTATAAAATTAAATATAGTATAAACATCTAACATACCTCCACCAAAGTGTTGTCATCACCATGCTCACTGCTTATAGATGGCAACACACAATTAAGTGAGTTTCTACTATTAACTGCATTTTTATTAATTTTCTTGACAATATCATCCATGTCATTTTCAATATTAAACTCTGCTAGAAGCTCAACTTCTTGCTTTATTGTTGTGTGAGGTTCTGGGTCCAAATCGGGCATACTCAGGAATGTTGTTGAGAAACTTTCATTACCTTGTTGGCAAATATCATCATTAAAGTTCATTAGACTCTCCTGAGATGTACTTCTGAAAGTTAAAAAGTTTAAAACACCCACTTCCCAAGTCAGAGATGATACAATGTCAATAAATTGAATATTAGGAACTAATGTTAAACAAAAACAATAAGTTTATTCACATTTAGAAATATGAAAAAGTAAAATAATAGAATAAATTATTTTACTTGCAAACATAAAATAGTCTTACCCATAATCAGCACTACTGTCAACCGTGTTAGTATTTTTTTTATTTTCTCCAAATTCTAAAAATTAAGAATAAAACAGGAAATGGATAAATGGACAAAGGAAACAGAAATATGAAGCCGTTTAGAAATGGATAGAGGAAAAAGGATAAACCTGAAGGAATGGGATCATTTTTATTAGCATTATTTTCAGTCACACTGAGATTCTTGTCCTGCGATATAAGCCAATCCAAGTCAATGGTTTCCTCCTCATCATAGTCCTCTGGTTCATGGAAATGTAAAACAAAATTTAAAGTATTATATTTTTTAAACTAATTCACACACACACACACAGCATATGTGATTCATGAATAGTAAAACAAGCTTGAGGGTTTCATGTAATGTAAATGATTAAAATAATAGCCAATACTGCAAAATGTGTGTACCTTCTTCATCATACATGTAATTGACCCCATGTTTAGGTGAATGTTGCATGTATAACTCTTGGGCTGCTTTTTTCAAAGCTACACGCAATGCCTGTCGTGCTTTTTGTAATGGTGTTGTAAAAGACATTTGATCAGTACTGTTAAGAATGTTCTAAAAAATATAAAATTAATATTTAGCATTATAACATCGACTACTTATAATAATAATAGGTACCGAAATGTATACCCTACCTTGGGTTTGAACGTCCTTTTCAATGTTAAAGCTTTCCTAGTGATTTTATTTAACAATTCAGGTCTTTCGAATATAAAATAATCATGAATATACTCATGCATGTATGGGTTACTTGAATTGCATAGCGGATCCTGTAGATGCGAAGTAACCTTACGAAAACCATATAAGTTTAATTGCCTTACGAAACTGGAAATGTTTGTTGTTTTAAAAACGGAATTGTCACATTGCAAGTAATTGTGGAGAAGTCGATAATTCAGTAGAATCGTTCTTCCTGTACCGCCCCATATTATTGCCCCTGTTTGTAGATTTAGTAAATACCACAGCTTTTGGGGAAACCGCATTTGAAATATTGCATTTTTGTTGTCTTGCATGTTTATCTACTATTTCAAGTCAAGCTATTTCCTTCCTCAAACAAAATTGAAATTGGCGCCTATCCATAGCATCACAGAGATTTTAATTTTTGTTAGTGACACCTGCCTAACTGACACCCTGACAGTGACACTGACTTTGTCAGTACCTGTCAAGTTTTTTTAGAAATGCGTGAAGCCACGAAGAAGTTTTTTAGCGCTCCGGTTATATTGTCAGAGGTGCGGGCAATTAGGGTTAACAGCTTACAATCATTTGCTAACAGTTTAGAAAGTGAAATGACTGATTTCACTCTCTAAAACTTAGGAATAATTTAAACTGTTTTTTTTAACAATATTTAATTTAATCATTCATGAAAACATTGTTTGTACTGTAATTGAGTTTTACAAACTTATGTTTACAAAATGGTCACGTATCAAAATTTCCAATTTCAGAAAAATCTCTTATCATTCTTACAATTTCTTCATCTGAAAAATATTATTACTTATCAGACTCATGTATTTTTCGTTATCAAGTTCCGGAACTATTATAATTATCCGCCATCCTTTTTATTCGGTTTTCCGTAGCGAAACTATTTTACTACAAAAAGCTTTATTAATTCTGTTTTTATTGGCCATTTTATCATAAATTTATCAGTAAAGAATAAAACACTGAATATTTTTTAAAATAAGAACTATATTATATTAAATTTGAAAGCGAACTAATCTTGTTTGCTGACATCTTATTCCTAAACTTTGGTGCAGTAATGAACACTTCTTGAACTTTACTTTATTTCTCTTTTCTATCGGGTGAGTTGAGATTCATTCTCCGCGAATATGGGGAAATAGGGAAAAAGGTACTGGCAACGCTGCTAAAGAGTATTACGCTACGT
>DWAV01000263.1:0-22830 GCA_018231305.1 Noctuana lactifera
AGATATTGATAGTGAATATGCCCCACGTCACTTGTCTTCGATGACCTTCTGTCATTCTGTCTATACTAATATGTCGGTTTGGTCGGAGTTTAAAATGGGCAAAAAAAAATTCTGTGTGTATTAGATGTTAAGGGAACACAAACAAAGCACCCATTTGATTTAGCTGTGGCGCAAACTCGTGGTGACTTTTTAAAGTCGCTCGAATAGATATTATTTCCACCTATCGATTATTTTACCTATTTGCCCTACTTGTGGAGCCTTATATGGAAGGCTTAGATTTGTTGTACGTACTCACCAGTCTGTAGGGTATCTGCTACATACATAATATATTATATATAAATCTGCTGCGCTTGAGTAAATCCCAAAAAATCCCCATTGGGCTTTAACGGATACTGTTACTTATAATTATGATATTTAAATTCATAAAGATCAAATATGGTGTTTTTGAACGTTTATAAATGAAACCTAATTTTCTCTTTCATGTCTTTATATGTCATCTGACAATCTCATTTGCTTTGAGTAGCTATAGTCCCAAGTTGGGGAAAATTAACTTGGCACTTTACATGACTGTTCGTAAATTCATACGTAGCAGAATAATTTAGAATGATACCAAGCTAAACTTCGAACCCGGCTTATATTATAGCTTGTTGACAATGTTATTGACCTACACCCAAACAACAACTTCGTTACTTTCATAAAAAAACAGTTATTTACCACCCTGTAAAAATTATAATCAAAACTGACAACTTTTTTAGAAGGTTTCGCATGTTATTTATAAATACTAGTACCTAGCTTCTGGCCTCAGCATCGCTCTCGGCAAATTCTGCTTTAGTAGCCTTTAAACGAGTGCCTGATGCGATTTAAGATTAGTTTTAAGTATTTCAGTTCAACAACAAAGGTATCATCATAATTTTCAATTATTTTCAGGTTTAATTTACTTACTTTATTGATATAATAATAACAAAAGAAATCAGAAAAGATAATCGTACCCATCGTACTTGGTAAAAAAAATATATCACTTTTATTTCCGTTTCTAAGATATTCTAAAAATATAAATAAAAGAAAACATCTTGGAACACTCAATTAATCCCTGAAACAAAATTTATATTTTCAATTATTATTTTAAATGTCGTGTAAGCGATGACATTTTTGATGGCATAAGATGTGGGCGTAGTTTGTGCGTAGCACCCGTAGCATTAGGTGGTGCAGGTTATAAACCTAAAACCTAAACATTTCCTAAAAATTATAAGTGTGTTTAGCCGTTTGTACTTAAAAAATTATCCCAGATAGACCTAAAATATTGGTAACAATCATAAGAAGCCCATGTGACTAGTATACCCATAATATACCTTGGTTTTTCATCATGTATACCACCTTTACGTCGTTAGTTTTAAGGCGTTAATATTAAATTTAATCGGTTTTTCGCTCCAGGCTCTCGAGCCAAATATCTGTGTAACACCTGGCTGATATTCAGCAACTTTCATAGTTTATGTGCCAAACACAGGTGCACGAGCATAAGTGCAAAGTTTTATTCCATTTAGAAGTTAGATTACAACTAGGGGTCGCGTTGAAAAAAGTCTTCGTGTATTTCATCTATATTCGAAGTACCAGTAATTGTACCTTGGAAAACTCGGTCATAATTCTATTTTTTTGGTATATGTTTGTGTAACCGTTATGT
Organism: Noctuana lactifera; assembly: GCA_018231305.1. Classification (NCBI taxonomy): domain Eukaryota; kingdom Metazoa; phylum Arthropoda; class Insecta; order Lepidoptera; family Hesperiidae; genus Noctuana; species Noctuana lactifera. The sequence goes on from DWAV01000263.1 coordinate 1,679, forward strand.
CATAGTTGTATGCAGGAATAGATAGGTACGAAGTATTTCATTAAAAATTAAAAAAAGCAGCCGACATGCTTGCAACACGCTGAATTTCTCCTTCGATCCCTCGATGCAACTTTGCTTGGATAAAATTATTACTACAGATGTTAACTTTTATATCTAATAAGTACTTATTACTTTATAATTTCTAGTTTTCAGGTCGGAAGGTTTTTAAATTTTAATTAAACACCCGAAATTTAACTTCATATTCTTCACCAATTTATCCTCATTTCTCTTTTATGGGCATTAACCATACCGGCATTATCTATATATAATGTATTTATCAGGAGTATCAAGACCATTCCAATAAGCTCAAACACGTTACTATAGCTGCAATAGTTGGGTGGATATCCTGCTGATTTCAGGTTATGTCTTCGCATCAGTTCAAGGTTACAATGTTCTTGTAATGTCATTAATGTGACATAATAGCAAAATTGTAGCGATCGAACTATCAAAATTTCCTTTTCATAATTTAAAAAGAATTGATGATTTTCAACCAGCTGAATATCTCTGAATATCACTCTCTCTCACTCTCGATCACTCTCGATCAATCCACCTTTTAAACCAAAAAAAAAGCATAGAGAGGGTTTCATTTCTTTAGGAACCAGCTAATTCTTTATAATATTTAGAGTAGCCTTTAAATATAATGTTCCATTATTTATTATTATCTATGATTAAACTTTAGATCGACAATTAATACACTTACGTATTTAACTATTAAATTTTCTCTATCAGTTTTCTACTTTCTATTTTGACTTTTAGTAGTTAATGTTGAAAGTAATAATGATTTACGGAAAGAGATACTTTGAAACGATTCCGCGTTTCTCGATAATGCATGAAACGGTACCGGATGACGCTTTGACATGTTATGTTGCCTAGACGCTAACAGCTGACGTTGATTGAGCTATATTTATGCTAATCCTATTCGCGATTACGGCTAGAAATATAAATAAGATTTATAGTCGAATAAGTATACAAATGAAAGAGATAGAGAATGATCTTTATAAATTTAACAATTACCTACATCCATAGGTATTGTATATACATATTATGTTTGTGTGATAAAAAATATTTTTGGGCGTACGGGAAAGACTTTTAGATTTTAATACTTAATATGAAACTTTATGAAGTGGGGCTCTGTAAAATGTGATTGTAATAGGTATATTATTTGTATAAAGGACATGCCGCCTCAGCCACTACAGGAACGGTATAGGATGGGCTAGTTTAAATAAAGTTATGGGCCTTTTCTGAATAAATCAAACCTAGAACTCCTATTCTACGTAACGTCACATGCTATGTGATAAGCTTCACGTGAGGTGTTCGTTGGTTGCAGTGAAAGTAAGCGTGGCGGCGACCGGCTGGCGACGCCTCGGATGTCGCTGCTGGGCAAGCCGCTTAGCTACCGCGCCACGCGACGCGACGCGCGATACCGACGCCTGCAGTCCAAATTCTACAATTTCTTGGAGCGACCGCGGGGAGTAAAGGCCGTCCTATACCATATGATAGTGTAAGTTATAATAATTTTGACCAATTGTTTTGCTACACTTAGGTACATTACACAAGAGGAAAAAAATTATGTAGGTATTACCTACTTGATTTCCACTTCAGTTTATTCATACTATTATCAATATTATTATCTCTTATCACGTGATTCCTGATATGAACAATAAATATACTTACATCAGTCGATAATATTAGTCACACATATTAGAACTCAGGAGTAGGAACGCTAGGTAGTTACATCGAAATGCATTGCTTTATATATAAGTGTAATTAAATATCAATTTCTATTCTGTAAAAATAACTATCATATTTTCTTGATATGTTGTATTACTGTAAACGTATGTAAATTACGTAAAGTATTAGGTGGTAGGTAATAGGATAGTAATCATGAAAAAATATATCCGGATACGCGTAGGTAGGTACTCGTAAATCATTCACAAGACGTTCTTCAAGGCTTAACAAGTACAAAATACTTCCATATATTACTATTGTAGTAATTACTAGTTAATGCGTTACTGAACGCCTGTTGTGGCAGCATTACGTCATCTTGTTATATCGTGTACCAACACAAATTATTTGTCCTAAAAATCCTTTGAAGTTTGAAAAATACCAAAAGGAACAACTAATAAAAATATCACCCTTTCCAAACGCAGCAAAAGCAGTGTTTCTGTTGAGTTCGTTCCACGTAGTAATTGTAAATTTATGCATAGATTGACATAAATCTATGAATGTATTGAATGAAAAAACAATTGAAAGTCAAACAATCGAATGTTGTATTTTTTCAAACTTGCCCTCCGAAGCACGGAAGTGAGCATGAAATTGGCCACTAGCGGTCATTCCATGTGAGTACCGACCGCAGTACCGCACCCGAGGTTGCTTTATAAGATCGCTTACGACTACTTAGCGAGGCTAAGCGCCCTTCAATGGGACGGTTTCATGCAAAAACTATGTATACTAAAATACCACGTTTATAATAAATAATGAAATGAAATAATAAAATTGACCTATATACACAGACAGCCCCTTCATTTTTGTTAATATACATGTACATAACTTATCCACGCTTTATCTGTTTAATTTATTTAGCTATCTATATTTATCTGTGAGTGTGAGTTATCTAATTGATACATACAATATTTTTAACAAAATAGAAATGATAATTTTCTAGTTTTGGTAAAAAGCGGTAATAATTAATAGCTAGTCACAAAACGCTAATCAGATGTATCAGATGAAATATTGCATGTTACGTACCATATTATGTACACACCGTAAATAAATAGAAAACAAAATTCATCGTATACGCTGGTTGGCCTATATTTCGGTAGATGCTCCATTGATTGTAATGCAGTCCCGCGCCGCGCTGTCATCCATCATTTTGCATTCTTCAATCTAGTCTATTAAATCGTGTCGGTAATACGAGTAATAACCCGCGTCACGAAAACTATCGACTTCATAAATGTCACGCTTTCAAATAAAAAAATTCGTGAAAATCCATTCATCCAGTTACAAAAAATAATAAAAAAAGGCGAATTGAGAATCTTCTCCTTTTTTGAAGTCGGTTGAAAATGGTATCATTGCATCTAATTTTTTAGATATAGATATGAGATAATGGCTACTTTGTAGTTCGTTTATCGTTATTATAATTTTTAATTTATAGACAAACAGACAACAAAGTAAAATTAATATTACCTAATTAATTAAAATTATTATCATGTTTATAGCCACATTAGACAGTTAATTACAAATCGATTGAACGGTTAATCGATTACTTTGATCAACAATTTCTGTCTTAAAATATTACAATAAATAAACATTATTCTTATGAAAACTAGTAGGTACCTTTCATATAAAGAACTACAACATAAATATTTGTAGGTATTTGTCCAATTTACAATACAATTTTTTTTGTGTTATTATTCTATGATAAAATACCCGATTAACTTTGCGCACAGTGACCAATTACGTATACCTATACGAGTATCTACTAGGGGGAAGCGCGAATCTGCAAACGGGCCACTATTAAAAAATTAAACTCTCTTTTTTATAACAGGAGCAAGTTATGATATTGTTTTGAGTATTTTATTATTGGTGTACAGTAAAGAGGATTTTATTTTTGTTGTTGATTATAAGCGATATATGTAGGTACACTTTATATACTTATCCAACATTTTAATACAAATAGTACTCGTACCGAATTTTTATCGTATACACATATGTTGTTAGCTCCTTCTGAAGACTGAAATAAACGTCGCATTTTCCAAAAATATTGAATGACTTTTTTTATGTCCAGGTTCCTGATGGTGTTCATGTGTTTGTCTCTCTCCGTGTTTTCAACAATCGAAGAATACGAAGCGAAAGCAGGAATTGTACTTTTCTATATGGAGACCGTGGTCGTTGTGTGGTTCGCAATCGAATTTTTTTTAAGGTAAGTACGATTTAATTAAGTAGGTATATATTATATGTATTACGAACCTTAAATAGATACCTACAAAGACGAAAAATCGATCTTTTTGTGAAATTTGATTTTTGCTATAATATTATAATACCCCTTCTTAACTATCTGTGCGCCTCATCTCGGCAAATCCGTTCAGCTGTTGCGTGATTGATTAATAAACATTAAACTTTTACGATAAAGTCCAAGTATCCCTAAGTAGTCTATGATGTAGTCCCATTTCCCAAACCATCTTTGATAGCAGACTTATCTTATCTTAAATTGTTCAACAGCCGTCTTAATTGAAGATCGTAATAATTAATTAAACTTAAAGTCCTGATAAAAGGCGTTGAGGTGAGAGGTTGAGGCACGTAGGAAACATAAATTCTTTTGATTTTATAACGATTTATTTATTACCATTGATTTTGCCACAATCAATCAGATTTTGTTACATTGAAAATGAAATTCTTTTAAAAATTTCTTTAACCTGAATTTAGGTAAATACTTAAAAAATAAAAATTACGGCGCCCTCAAACTGAAAAATTAGACGTAGGTCACGTAGGTTCAAGAAAGCTGTCTTTGAACCTGTGGCTTATTAGCTTTTTTTAAAACCACAAATGTAATTAAAGTGCGGTTTACTGCATTATTCAGAAAAAAATCGTATCAATATGATTCTTTACATACTAGTATTAAATGACGACGTCAAGATAATGAACTCTTCGTAACTATTTCTTTGAAATTAAAAACCGCCACTGTAAATATATTATAATCATGTTCATTATTCATAACAAACGCGGGATAAAAAATACATAAACATTTCATTTAGCGTTTCTGACTTGTGACGATGTGCTACCTGTCTCTGATAGAGTTTTTAAAATAATGTCAAGTAGGTAACCTCCGTTGACGTCGCGCCGCTTAAGTGGACAGAATATTCAAAACTGTAGTGTAGCACGCGAATGTCATAAATATTTTTGTATCCAATGTGCTTGTTTTCGTCGTTTACTTGTAGGACTCAGAATGTATGATAATGACATTTGCAAAGCAAGCAGCAAATTTGTTTGAAAAAGTTTAAAGTTTTATAATCGTATCATTAGTTTTAAGTCCTTGTAAGCTGAGTCCCTTAACGGGGATAACGGGACAGCATCTAAATTCCCTACCGTCGTCTCCGCCGTAGGGACATAATCAACGGAAACAACGGGAATGCACCTTATTTTTTATTTTTTTGAATCTGTGGTATTATTATCACGTGATTTTAAATCTCTAATCGGTTTCTAAAAAAACCCGTATGTACATATAAATTTCAATTTAACATTTATGTTAAATCAATTTGAATCTGTGTGTTGTTTGAAATTATCTCTGTTTGCAAGTTTAATCATAATTTCAGAAACACATTAGACACTTGACAATAAGTTTAACAGTTTTGTTGATGTCCGAAAACGCCGGTAAATCTTATAACTACAAATTAAAGACTTTCATCACTGCAAAAAGCATCTTAACTATCATCTCTGTCATTATCATCAATACTAACAATTATAGTCATTATCAATACTATCAATACTACAGAAACCAACTTCACAAAATACCAATTAACCAAATTATACCAAAATAATATATAATTGTAACCAATATGTACTACCTAACATTATTATTCACTCAACATGATTATAATACCTAATATTCGTAACAATGTAACTACAAACGTTGGCGCTAACGCTCAAACTACAATACAAAAAAACAATAGTTTATGGTTAAGTTAATGGTGTACAAATTTCATTAAATCAAAAAATAAAACACGTAGGTACACTCTCAGAAGGCACGTAAGTAAAAAAGTTTATGAACACATCAAAGCGTTACAAAGTAGTTAATGATGCCCATGCTGACAGTTTCAGACTCATCGACAGTCCCAACACTCAGTTAACACGCATGCTCATACATCATTTTGATTTATATAAACATTTTATTTCTTGTTTTTAAATCTAAAACCGACGTACAGTGATTTTGTGGCGTGTAATAATGTATGTAACTTAATTTTGTATTACACCAAACGTTAAAATATATCACATAAATTGACTATGACCCGCATTTCCCATGAACAATAGGTATTTTATAATTTTCATAATGGTTATTAATTATGTATTATCATTTTAGATATAGTCATAGCCATTATTTTATTCCAAAAATATTTAATGGATTCAATATACGGAAAATTAACAGTTTATACATAAGTGTCTAGCGCAGTAATACTGCCGTACCTACTCGTATTTGTATCGATTCTGACGCAAGGTGGATCAATTAACTAATGGTCACTAGCGCGGTGTAACCTCGGCTGATTAACATAAAATCGTTAAGGAAATTGCTAATTAACGTCGTTACACTAACCATGATTTATAAGTTTTATAACATAACGTAGTGTAAAATCATTTCTTTAATATTTTAATGGCAACTTTTTTGGAGATTGTTTTTTTATATTTGTATTATCGTGCAGGTTATGGTCATCAGGATGCAGATCGAGATATCAAGGATCAATGGGTCGCCTCAAGTTTTTGAGGCGACCTTTCTGTATTATAGGTAAGAATTGTACATTTATTTTATGTAACAATCGGCACTAAAACATGTTACCTATTTATTAAATACTACACTTATATGAGCATAATTTTATTTATAAGTACTTAATCCATATAACTCATTCTTTATCAGAAACTAAAACACTGAAATAGGTATGTTATTTACATTATTCGTGTCAATGAACTGTTAGATGAATACTAAGTGTGTGCTAAAAACTGTCAATTCGTTTCATTGAAACATTTATGGGGCATCAAAAGTCATATGTAGAGTGATTTAGTCCATAAACTGTGACGTAGTAAGTAACCCTATTTCAGGTGGGACCAATCTTCTTTGACCTTTACATGTTCGACGTCCTTCCCCCGAGCACCAGTATCGTGCGGCCGTAACACTGCTCTCTGGGGAGCTGGCCCGTACCTACGAGTACTATACTGCGTCCGCTATTGCCGCACGATTTACCCACTAGAGCTAAAATAACCTTATAATATCGTGCCTGAGAACTGTGTCATGTCATGACATTCATAATATTTAATTATTTTAGTCCGTCGTTAAAAATACTTAACACTCAGTGTTAGTAGGTATATTCGTTATTTATTATAATATATAAAGGTAAATCTAAAAATACAGTGCTCAGATATTTATTATTACTTATTCTATAAATACCTACAAACTTAATATTAAATTTAAAAATAGTGTTTCGATAATAATCATTACTAATAAATAATAATTAACTTACAATGTGTCTTCAAAATTTATGTTATCTTTCTTTTTGTAGGTAATTATTTTCGTACATCTCTAAATAAATAACATAACGATTTTCACACTGCTATAATATTTTCTCATGTCGTTGTATTAATAATAATACCAATATAAATTCTTTGGTTATTTATATATAAATTTTAAAATCTATATATTCCCTACGTGTCGTATATTATATGAACTACGAGTGCCTTCAAACCTTTTTATGTCCCACTGCTGGGCACAGGTCTCTTCCCACAACCGGGGAAGGCCTGGAGCATATTCCACCACGCTGCTCCAATGGGGATTGGTGGAAGAACTACGAGTACCTACATAATTATGAATTGAACATTATTCACAAAGCACCTTAGACAGTGCATTTAGAACCTCTTTAATCTTTATTGGTGAAGATATATACTCACTGAAATAGTTACTGGTATAATTATATTATTATAGTTCCTTACCTTTGAAAAAGTCTACCTATTAAAAATAACAGACAACACATATGAACGTACTTGTGTACCAAGTTACTTCTAGTTTTCAAACCCCGATGACGTTTTTGTTATGAAACATTGTTTATCGTTATTGGTTAAGGCAACATGACTTATACTCATAATTTTTTTTTTGTAACAATGGTTATGACTGAATTTTTCGTCATTACAGCAAAACAAGATGATTCCTTATCTATATTGTTTGATTGTTTAAATATTTTTCTTTCCTTCTTCTTTCTAATGTTTGGTCATGTACGAGCACCAACGCAATTTACTTATTTGTAATTTTTATTACTGAGCATATCCCTTTCCTTTATTATTTCGAGAAATATGTACCTAATACAACCACTTAGTTATTTCTTGTCTTTGAAATCTATTTTGTTAAAATTAATTATGTTTCAGAATATTTGTGAAGAAAATTAATTAAAGAGCTTTATAAAATAAAATACCCGCTTTAGTTGTCAGTCAAATGGAAAATTTTGAAATTTTGTTTTGAGTCTAAATGAGATATAAAATTAAGTAAATGCCTGCCTTAAAACATTTAAACAAGTATTTTTTGAAGCTCTTACACCTAGATTATTATACAGAAGTTCGTCCGCCACAACATTTCCTAACAGAAGGCATTATTGAGCTTCTACAACATATCAGCTGCCAACATATTATTTACTTCGAATATGAAGCCCCTTAATTTTATTATTTCCAATATTAGTGCCCACAATAACAACGTCGGCTTACTTTAACAACGTTCAATTGACTGACAGATGTCACCACAATACTCGCGTCGCTGGTGGTGTTGGGGATGGGTTCATCGGGTCAGGTGTTCGCGGCGTCTGCGTTGCGTGGTCTTCGCTTCTTCCAGATCTTACGGATGGTCCGCATGGACCGGCGCGGCGGCACCTGGAAACTTCTTGGCTCCGTAGTATATGCACATCGACAGGTATGTACGAGTATAGTCTAGGAAATTTAATTTTAAGCGACTAATGTTAGGCGAAGGTTAACATAATTATCTAATTTACGGTGTGAGGTGCCCCTGTGAAACTTTTATATATGTATTGTATTCATTTATTTATCGAAAAATAATTAGGAATTATTATACAAAATGTACTCTTACACTGTTTGCTTCCCGGTCATACTCGTATATCAGATCTCCCGGGGAACGAAGGAAAACAAGATTACTCAATGTAGGAATAAAAGCCCTTCGGTGATAAATCCCTTCATCAGGGGATTTTCAAAGGCTCCTAAAGGTCTTCGGCAATACTTTACCTTGGTAATAATAATCGTGATGTTGCTAATTATAATAAAACTTTGAATTAAAATGGGTATCTGTTACAAGCAACAAGAACAACGAAAAAAATTTATTTTGCATAATATTTACTCGTCATCGTGACAGTAGGTATGTGCCCTATCGTATCGATTCGAGAGGACCGGGTTCAAAGTCAAGCGCCACGCACCAATTACTTAAGCTATGTGCGTTTTATGCAATAAAATGATATTTAGCTGAGACTGTAAAGGAAAACATCGTACCAGAACCTGCTTGCCTGACAGTTCTGCATACATTTTTCTCTTAAATGGCATGTGAAGTTCACCAACTCGCAGTTGGCCAGGGTGGTGGACTATGACCTAAATCATTCTCATATTCGAGATGTCCAGCTGTGGGACTATGATGGGTTGATGATGATGATGATTCGTCATCGTACAAAGAATCAATAACCCTATTTTGAATCATGGTTATTATAACACTTCACGCGGATTTAACGTAAATTAACTGCAAAATAAATCTTTTAACAAGCAGTTCGATCAACACAAAATATTCGTAAATACTATGCTACCTACACAATTACTGCACGTTATTTTAACCAGACACGAAAAGTGTTTACTTCCATCCACTCCCAATTTACCTAAAAAGCATACTTCCTTAATTTTAAAAAGCATCAAAATATTTACCGTTATACATATTGTTCTTAAAAACTCTTCGCTTTCTTTATCTCCTTCCATTTTTTATATCCTTCTACCTTACTTCTGTTTTTAACTATAATACCTATAACTTAAAATCACGGGATTAACAGAAGCATTATAAGGCTATCGCTTTATAGTGAATAAAGACTGCTCGGGCACGATGAGTAGACAAACCGGAACTGGAAGCAATTTCCCCAGCCGTCCGAGTAGATATAAACACAAAACAAGTCCGGACTCAATATCTACTCACAATTGGTTCAGGTTAAAGTTGCATGATCACAATGCAGAGCAAATAAAGCGAACCCCGCAGCCACATTTCTCGCTCCTTCTGCAATATTGACTAAACAAATACGTTTCCATATCGTTCCCAAACACTGAACTTCTAAACAATTCAGTTGCAAAACAGCTTGTACGTAAATACATTATTAAATTAGAACCACGCAATATATTACGCATTAATGTTCTTTCAGACAATCACTATTATACTAAATTATCTACACGCCAATAAATATAATTAAGCAATTTTGTTCTGATTTTAGGCGTATTCAAAAAAGGTTTTGCAATTCGTTTGCAATTTTTTTACCGATTCATGAAATTCTTTATTGTCTGGGACGGTAAGCTTCCACTTCCGTACCATAAAAAAATGTTGATGACCTGACCATGAGCTTCAGTTTATAAATAGGTATAGCATGGAATAACCAAATGGTAGCAATAAAACAAGTGTGATTAGAGAATATTGTTTATTGTTGTTGTTCTTGTTTTGCCCAGCCATTGCACTACCGGCCACGATGATAGGTTTTGAACCGAAAACGAAACGAAAGAAATTTGTTACTATCATTAGTCAGTATCAATAGGCTTTGATAGCTTACTGGTTAATAACTCGACTTTCACCTCACTTCTGTGGGTCCGTGATTGAATTTTGATACAGCACCGGTAATTCTTTTGGGAATGTTATAAATTACATAGTTTAGTTGGATATAGGTCTCTAGGTTAGGGAAGAACAACGCGGCAACTACTTGTGTACAACGAATTTTGTGTCAAAGTCTTTTCTATTACATATTCGGGGTAGAGAATCCAAAATAAATTCTTGAAATCTATAACATTTAAAATATTCTTTACTTTTTGGTTTAAAAGTTTTTATTACGAGTATCTTTTGTTCAGTGACGTAAAACAAAATATTGCTTTATATTAGCCATCTATTGTTGCTCGGTTGCGCTCTGTTAGGTCTGATGAGTAGACTCATTTTTATAAATCACTGCTTTATTACATTGAACTTGTGTAATGTTATGGAAATATACTTTGCTAAGATTGTGGCAGTCATTTTTAGTATTACTGTAAGTATTGTAAGTAATTTTATTTTTATTTTTAGAGAGTACCTACCTAATGGTATCATTTTTAAACTAAATTCTATTCTCGCGGAAGGTCTAAACAGTCTTACTATATTTTAGATTATGCTCTAAAATTGAAATATAGACAAATATAATTAAATATCTCAGTACCTATATATTTACAATTATTTAGTAATTACATATTATTTCGAGTCAATGAAGACTTATATTGTCCTACAATTAATATGATAATGGCACAACATGACATTGTAGCTAATATTCTATTCTATAGCAGCTACTAGTATGTTTAGCTTAGATCCGTTGTTCGTCAATATACTCTAACGACGACTGAGCGTTCAATAAGCCGCTAGATTTAAGTATGAGCGTCTAATCGTAGTAGCGGCGCACCTTAACTGCGTATATTGCCGCTCCATACTTTGCAACTACTTCGTTCTTAAAAAAATTATGTTATTCTTCTGCCCTTTTTAGTAGTTAAATAATATTAATGCTATTGTTTCAGGAATTAATAACAACACTATACATAGGCTTTCTGGGATTGATATTTGCATCATTTTTAGTTTATTTAGCAGAAAAAGATGTGGCTGATACGAAATTCAAAAACTTTGCAGAAGCCTTGTGGTGGGGCGTAGTAAGTATAAAACTTAATAACTTTTATTTATCATTGAGACGTCTCTTGACTCTCATGTTTAAAATATAAGTAGTGTGATTGGGGAATCGTATCTCATTAACGTAATCACTTCTATTGGTCGGTAATAATATCCATTACTAAACATTAAGTGTGTGTTCGTGTTCAGATCACGCTGTGCACGGTGGGCTACGGCGATATGGTGCCGCAGACTTGGCAGGGGAAGTTCATCGCGTCCTTCTGTGCTCTATTGGGAATCTCATTCTTTGCGCTACCCGCTGTGAGTAGTTTGCTTCAGATGTGCCTTTCATATTTAATTAAGTTACTTACTCTAATAAAATTTTGTCGTGTACGGAACAAAGTGACTCGAGGACTGTTTATTAGTAATGACTTATTTTTAGTAGACTTAAAAAAATAGGTCATCAATTCAAGTAAGAGGTGCATGTTTACATATTATTATATGCTTGTCCGTATGTTTGTCCGCGCTTATCCAAGGGTATTTCAGGTGTAGGGTATTTTAATAAAAACGTATTTTATGTTCAAAAGGGTATCCTGGGATCTGGGTTTGCTTTGAAAGTGCAACAACAACAAAGGCAAAAGCACATGATCAGAAGACGACAGCCCGCAGCAACGCTGATCCAAGCGCTGTGGCGATGCTACGCAGCTGACGAGCACTCCATGAGTGTCGCCACCTGGAAAATACATCAAGTGCCCCTCCCCAGTCCGCAGACTAGGTGATTAACCTTTATACTCAACACATAAAGGCATATAAACGCGAAGAATTTAAAGCAATCGGTAAAACGACAACAACAAAAGAAGGCTAATATTACTTATTTTATGTTTAACTGCTACAATTTTCACACCTTTTAAATTCCAGATCTTTAGTTTATTCAAGTATAACGTGAGTTCCATCCATCCCTTATTATTTCAAAGTCCAGTGCTGGACACAGGTCTCCCCTAATTTGCGCCACTCCATGTACAGTTCTTCAGTTCATCGGGTTATTCGGGCTAAAGGACGACCTGCGCTTCATCTTAAAATTCTCATGCTGCAGCTGCGAGGCACTGTTGAGGTGACCTAGGATACTGCTGAGTTTTTTCAGCGATTCTGCTAGGATTATTATATCACCGGCAAATCAAAGAGGTCGTAAGGTGTTTGCCATTGATGTTAATGCCAAGTCTTGCCAAGATTGAACACGTCTTTTAAACAAATACAAACCCAGCAGTTCGAATACAAGTATCAGACTCTTTTTACTAATATAACTTTATCCATTGTTGAGAGCCGAGAATAAGCTGTTCTGAAAAGTCTACAATAGAGTATTTACAACGTTAGCTCGACGTCGAAGAGAAAATTTCTTCACTGTTGACCTAACACTTAAACTAGATCTCGAGAAATAGCAGCGAGCACAATATTAACCTAGTAAATCATTTTGTGCCTTTTGAGCACTGCACTCAGTTCTACGAAGTCCCATTTCTGCATCAGATACAGTATGTTGTATATTCGAGGTTTGTGTTCCCCTTGTTTGCCTAAAGCATTACCTACACCAAAACGAATAATTGTACCTATATCTTTGACAGTCGCGTAATGAGTGCTTCATTCAAGAACAATGCGTCCTTTGTGTCTCGGCTGCCGACGATCCGCCGCCACAAGAGCACCTCGCTGCACTCCCCAGCGCCCCATTCAAAGCCCGCACATCGTTACGACGTCAATGCCAGTGCAGAAAACCTCGGTAAGCTTATTAGCAATGCAAACAACCAAATAACTGCTATTTAGGCCACTTATTTCACCTGTAACCAAATTAAATAGGTTAAGGTTTAACATAATAATACATGCTTTAGTTGATTTTCACACAATCATTCAGAGAAAGATTTTAAATCTGAAGTAAAAGAAATTGAATCAGCATAATAAACTTCTAATTCTATTCATTTTATATAACCGCTGTCGTTTTTATTAAAATGTATTACTTTCATTTCAACATAATTATTACCAAAAAATTATATACTTGTTAAAACACAAAAATAAAAACAAATACAACACGTCACGTAACACTAAGTACAGCTAAAAAAAAACATGATTAATATTATTTATTAATGAAACTTAATAGGTTACTCTTTATTGGTATCGTCGACTTCTAAAATTAATTTCTAAACATAGATATTCTTAACAATAAACACCGCGGGACGCATCTCAGATCGTTTTAATGGACACAACAAACAGCAATAGCTCCGGCCATCTCCTCGTGGTTCCACATTACGACATTGCACAGTGTATTAAATAGTTTTAGTTGAAATTGAGCGTGATATGATGTTGCCCTGTTTCATAGATAATCGTACAACGGGCGAGGACCATGCGTGTTGTCTACTCCATTGTTGGAAAAGCTGCTTTCAAGGTTTTAAACTTCATCTTTTAGAAGGCACCATGGCATGACAGTTACAGTCGATAACTTTTGCTGCGTTTCTTATTAATTCTTATCTTAGCAAGGATTTTACAGAAAATGTGAATACACAAAAATCAAATATGTAAACATCATAGCTCTATTGGTACCGGAGGAAACGTTTAACTTCCGGCGATATCCGCTACGTCTCTTAGTTCCAGACATCATTGCTGACAATCTATCTTCTACTTCTTTCTATTTTATCACTTTTTGAGATAAAAATGCACCCGCGTAGATGAGATACTGCTTCGAGATGACTTTCAGGTATTGCAATTCAGAAGCTTTACATACTCGTACCAACATTTCAGTGACAATGTTGCTTCTAAATGATCGCTTCTGCGTAAATGCTAATGTAGACCGACAAGGATGTTTTATGCGGATTGCATAAAATTGCGTTCGTTTAGCGTCATAGATCACGGTTCCCACAATGAATTACCGAAATAATACGATTTAACCTAGTTATCTGACATTACTGGAATGGCTTTGTTAAAAGCTTACATTTTGAGTTCAATAAATATATCAACAAATTTTAAATAATTTTACACAGCTTAGCATTTACCTATGCATGCAAGTTAGTTGAATTCTGTAAAATATTAATCTTTGTTTGAAAAAAGTAGGTCGGTATAATTAAGGTGGGTAACATGTATTGTATCTTTCTTTTAAATACATTCAATTTTACATGACATACTCGTACCTCACACTCCGCCTGTCTTAGCTTTGTCCCAATTAAAGCGAGCGATGAATAAGCTGATAATAATCCATCTTTATGATTTTTATATTAGTATAAAAATCTTATTAAAAGGAAAAGAATAATTTGTTGTTAATATAAAGTTCATAATTCAACACTTAAGCATATCCAAATATAAAATTAGGTACATAGGTACTTGAAATATTTTATGTACCTACCTATCTAGTGCCTACATTTAATGATATTTTTAAGAACATTAAGTATTTTAAAAATATACTAAAAGTTAAATATATGGCTCTATCCATTCTAATAAATAAAATTGAAACGTCTTTATACGGTGCAATTTTAAATAGTTTTTAGATGTATTGGATTTTTGAATGTATAGTAGGACTAGTAAAATGGGCTCTATGATTATTTCCAATTCATTTAATTTATTCGTGTCAATTTACAGCTAAATATTAAGTCTATTAAGTAAAATTGAGCTTAAATATTTAATAAAAAAATTCAACGGAAATAATTTTGTAAAGATACCTTTATAAACTAAATAGGTCTTCAAAAATCATTTACGGATAATGGCCGCCTTTTCTTATTTCTAACGGTGAAGCGGCCTTCAGTAAAAGCTTTATGCGGTTGCGAAAGGCTGTACGATTGTTCATTGGAGTGATTTTTTTTTATTTTAAAAACGTAAATAGCTTATTACTTTCTATTTGCTTATGAAACTGATGACTGCACTAAAAACTTGTCTAAAGATACCAACTAAGTTTAACAAAAATAGTTCAACTTAGCAAAGAAACAATACTACACAATTACACATATAGAGATAGATAGTGTCTGTATTGTGTATCCACGTATTCCACATAGGTACAGTTTAAGTATGCTCACGTTTTAAAACAAGCTGCTCTTGTGGCTATTGTCTTAGTTGTATTTTCATCATAAAAGCTCTCTGCAGCAACCTACTTACTTATAGGTACAACTAACGTAAACAACTTTTTTATTTCACAATACGGCATTGACACGTTATATAATTACTCGTACGTGTTAGTGACAATAACTACAAAAACGAAATTGAACTTTAACCATTCAATGAATATCGTATTATAAACCTCGTAAAATTTTACTCATTTGAAAACCTAAGTATACACTTGAGGATTGTTGCTGCCTTTGTAAGAAAGAGATAACAAAACGATCGATAGCTTGCTTAGACATTAAGTGGCAACCACTGCATTGACCTCATTATTTAGGTGTTTCTTTGATGCAGTAAAAACCTAATAACGATGATTTTGCGGTATGTTGTATTAGGTAAAGTATTTATATAAATACTCAATTACTCAAGAAAACTGACCAAAACTGACTAGACATAGATATTTTGATTGGACATAAATATTATGATTTATCTATGAATACATCTGATCAAACTAATTAGTTAGAAAGATTTATAACATAGGAAGTGAAGAATGAAAAACTATATTTAAATTTAATTATAAGCTAAAGCCTAAAGCAAAAGGCAAATAATAAAAATTTGCTTCGTTAACATAGCGCCAATTATACTCGTATAATAATTTTATCAGAAATATTCATTGTGGAGTCAATTACTTAATGAAAACGAATTCGACATTTTGATTGACATAATTTCAACTTCGCTCAGGGTCTTTGAGGAGCCGAGAAAGATAGTACCTACAACATCAAACTTAGAAACTTCTAGCAAGCACTTTTATGCATTGTTTATTGTTAAATATAAATTTGAATTTTAACCACTGAAAAATAGTTATACAATATTTTATTTTTCAACAAGTTGAGTTGTTGATTCAACTTTTCTTTTAATATGTAATTGTAACATAATAACATTATATCTTTACACCGTGCTTCAGTAATATTTTCAACGTAGCTACGAGTAGGTACGTGTTGGGAATTGGGAATATTGATTGAAGAATTCAATCATTATCAATACTTTTTGTTTCATTTTTTGGTCCCTTTGGTCGGATCTAACGTAGGCAAATTACTTGATAATAGAATCTAACTACGAATACTTAAGGGAATCTCATAAAAGACTTCACTGGACTGAATTCTGAAGTTTTTTAGACATTTATCACCAAAAATATTTTAATTACACATGAGCTAGATATAAAAACGTTTTACTTCTTTCATTAATTATATAGAACTTATTAATATTTTTACCCGACCTCAAAAAAGGAGGAAGTTTTCAATTCGTCTTTATTTTTAATTTTTTTATATACCTTACCTATATTGGTTACTTTAAAACCCCGTTATTTATGAACATTACTTGGAAATGTTTTTTTATGTTATTGAGAGACAGTAATAAAGTGTGCTTGAAATAAATAGCTTTTAACAGTTGTTCCTTCGCAGAGTCATTATGCCATTAACAACATCTACTGACCGTGTCAGAACCTGACAATAGGTCCTGAGATGATCAACGGTAGGCACTCCTTAGCGGATAAGCGTAAAGGAATTGCAATCGAAGTTTGTAATAACCATTTAGTCATTAAGTAGTGATAAAACAGTGATTAAGAACGTCGACTGTTACCTATTTTAGCTGAATCTGGGTTCGAAACTTGACACGTTCCTAGCAACTTCGGTTTAAAGATCGTACAATCCTTTTTATATCGTAGTAAACTCTACTTCAAAATTCTACTACACAGCTCCAATGTGGATCTGTGACGTTTGAAAACGAATTGCTATTTAACTGTAACAATGAAGGCCAACGGTTTAATGTTCGTTGTTCATAGCATGGTTTGTGCATCGATCACCATATTAAACATACAAGCTTCAAACAAAGGGTGGCCTACGCGTTTGGTTATATTCATGTAAATTATAACATTTTGTCCAAAACTAAAAACTTAAAAAACCTTAACTAAAAAATTTATTACAGACTACAGGAATTAATTTAATCTATTGAACGTGTTTGCTGTAGATGCTTAGTACTGACCAGACTCCGTTGTTATTTCTATGGCATATAAAGAGTTTTGTAATCTTAATGCTGTTCCGTTATTACAACATTTCGTTGTTCTGCACGGCACGCTTCTAAAACTATCGGTCGGCATGATTTTTCCGACATCTTCACAAAAACTTAATATATATATATTATTATGAATACACCTAAACCTTCTTATCTAATCATTACGTCCATTTGAGAAAACGTACAAATACTGTTCGGTATTTTTTGAGTTTATGGCGTTCTAACAGACAACAGACGCGACAAGGTACTTTATTTTATAATTGTAATGATAGGTACAGTACAGGAATGTAGGTACAGAATGGATAAAATGAGTAGCGTTTTGCACTTCTTTTTACAGACTTAAATAAAAAAAAGAACATCAAAATCGGTTCACACGCGACGGAGATATCGGTAATCATACATAAAAAAGTAAAAAAATACATACAGCGAACATAGATCCTCCTCCTTTTTGAAGTCGATAAAAAGAGGAAGTTCTATGTTCGGCTGCATTTATTTTTAACGTAACTTACGAGTACAATTGACAACTGTGTTATATTGGTTATAAATATAACTAAAAGTGGAATATCATCGGACTTGATTATGCTACAATAGTATTTAACATAATATGTAAACAAGGTGAAGCAGTTGTTGCGAATGTTGGCATATCTGATCGTCGTTATAACCTGATCCCAACGAAAAATTATATCTGTCGTTAGTTTATCACAACACGAAATTATACTAGCTGATGTGTACAGAGATTTGTAAAGAATCGGGCTCGGCTATTTAAATAAACCACTTTCTGTCCGATTGTACTTAGGAGCATAATTATTTACATACTTGAAATCCAAACCTAGGTACTTGTCGTATTTGATCATTATATACCTTTAGATAATTTATAATTTTTCCGCCATGACTTTGACAAAATGTAAAAACTATAGGATTTCTTCAGTTTATACAAAAGTATGCAGCTTTCTGTTAATAAATAAAAATACATCAATTCTATTTTCGTGTGTTCAATAACTATATAATCTCAAAATAGTTCAGTAAGCCTAAATAACTGATAAGCATAAATTACTATAAAAAAGATAGGCAGTCAATGTGTCCGTCAACTGGAGTGAACACTTGTAACTATAAAAAGTAAATTGCCGTATTATTAAAATACATAATCTGTAAATTGTAATACGTCACGTGATTTTCAAATGACTAATTTTATTATACTTGATAATCGCATAATAATTTATACACATTAATATTATTAAGTGATCCTACATATATTAATACATACTACAATTGTAAATTATTATAACTTATATTAATACATATAAGTTTTAATAATTTACAAAATACTATAAATATCATAAAAGAATGCTCCCCTACCAAAAATCACCCGTCGCGTCTAAAGATTAACTTAAATAATTATGCAGTACCTATATTATACGCAAGACTCAACTTACAAACTTATGTAGGTACCTACATACTATTAGGTATGCATTTAATTGCTTACCATATAAGTAAGGTTTGGTGAATAACAATAAATACAGAAGAGTAACATGTAATAAAATAAAAAAAAACAAATTAGCATAAGACAATTAAAGTTATTTTAACCTTTGAACTCCTTAAAATTTAAATATAATTCAAATGGTTTTATCAATTTTAAATTATAATATTGACCACTAAAATATAATATTATTGTATATTTAATATATTTATAACATATTTTGGAAGGTAATCTTCCAATATCTTATTACTTTGCGCTCCATCTACGAAAATTCACTCGGATAGCTAATGACAGGCAGACGGGCGGATAAAATTGGAATATACACGGTGACATGTAAAACAGAACAAACAAAAAATCAATAATTACAAGGGTTGTTCCCCGCGGATGCGGATGAGTTTTGTTCGTTTCAACAGAATTATAGCCTGAATACATATTATCAACTGTACAAATAACATTTGATAAGAAAACAAAAATGCGAAAGGGGAGGGCATGTTTTAGGACCAGTATAGGTCTTATCGTATATGTTGAAGTGTACATGTGTGGGTTGGCAGGCGCGACCAACGGCCGCTCTGGGGGCTCTCGACCCGTCAACCCATCGTACAGCGAGGACTCTGTGGCCGAGACAGCACTCTCCAAGAAAAATTCCGATGGTAAGAGCTAAAAGGCTAAACTAGTTTTATTTCATTCCGAACCTTGTCGCCTTATTATAAGCTCTCACTGTCGCTTTTCACTTGCAAATTCAAATGTTCTATATAGTTGAGAAATTGGAAATAAGAAGTAGAGATCGTATTGTACATAAATTGGCCTAGATGTACTCGTATGTAATTACAGATGTACAGATTAAATGTAATAACTCGTATGTATGTTACATTGATTTTTTAATTTTACCATCTTTTATTAAGTACCTATACTTAAACGTGTAAAAAGCATAAAACTAATAAAATACAATACATTTTTACACGATAAGAAAGTTCGGCAAACGCAAACCGAATAAAGAAAATTTAAATAAATAAAATAATATAAATAAATAAAATAATAATATATACAAATGTATTTCATTATACAATCTCAAAATACCTACTAATAAAATATGTAACATTTGTTGTTTATAAAAATAATATTATTTTATGATTAGGTAGATACATGTTTAAATGTTACTTCATGTTCACGATAACGATAATAGTTATTAAGTCTATAAAATCTATTTTATTATTTAAAGAAATATTTTAGTAATCTTCCATAACAATAAATTTATAGACATTTAAATAAATTTCAAGGCGCTAGAGAATTCCGGCATTAAGCATGCCCACTTTAAGTGCGTATGAAATTTTAATTAGTTTTGATATTACTTGCACACCCAAGGCATTTAATCTTGCGGGGAGTTGTGGTTGCGCTGGCATAATTCTCGTAGCCCTCGTAGCCTCGTAGCAACGTTGATCTTAGGAGGTTTCAAAATTTAATTACCTTACCATTGTTCTCTTACTAACATGCTATGATACTCCTTTCATTTAATGATTTTAATACCTATGCATAAGTGTGTTTTATAAAATAAACAAACCAGGGAGCCAATGACAAGCGGTGACGTCAATTCATAACCGTGTAACTGTGTCATGCGAAAAAATCCATTATGCGATGCCTACAAAATACTGCATGGTTTACGTTACCTGTGTACGTTGTTAAATTACCTACCTAAATAACATACAATATTGTAGCATGTGAGACACTCTTTATAATGTTAGGTATTATGTTAATTTAATTTTAAATAAACTTTTGTAGTCAAGTAAAATATCAGTTATCTTTATAATATATTTATATATATATATATATATATATATTTGTTATATATATATATATAAATATTATATATATAACTTTATATTTGTTATATATATA
>DWAV01000264.1:0-22794 GCA_018231305.1 Noctuana lactifera
CTCGAATGCACATACTTGTATTTGTGTGTGCAAAAAAAGAAGTGTAACTACGAGGTCTTGTGGTCCTTTTTGTATTTTAACAAGGGCTCGCCCCAGCTATAGGATATTCATAGGCTGTTAGCTTTTGAGAACCATTAATTACGCGAACAAAATACTGATTTCCCGGCTAGGCGCATTGTTGGTAAGGTGATCAGGAACATCGCTCGGGTGTGCGAGCGCGGCGCGGATGCGGCCAGTACGCAGTACCCAGTGAAGCCTGCGAGAGCACCGTCCATCTTGGCTCGCTCGCTCACTGAGTACATTCCCGTGTAAGTTTTTACACCTATTATTTTATGTGTCGGCGAGTAAAGTTCGGTACGTGAGTTATAAACTCGCTCGCGCCTCTCTCGCCCCTACTTTATAGGTATTAACGACTTGTCCGAGAGTTTTCTTATAAATAAATTTGAAGGGTAACAAGGCTCGCTTTTGTCGGATTAGTAGAGTGGATCTTGTTTCACTTTGTTGCGGAGCCTCTTCTATTTTTTTTTTGTAAACCGGAAATTCACCTCTCAGACTCTCGTATAATTTTTAAAATGCATATTCGCGGCCTTTTCCTCTGTATTTCATTACAGTTTGTAGCGATATATTTCACCATAGTGAACTCACTGAATATTTCAGTAATGCATATATTATGTAGCGACTTGAGTTCGTAAAAGAAATCAGAGAATCACGTGACTTACGGCCATAACGCGTAGAGGAGACTATAAAAGAGGTCATATGAAACTTAAGAGCGCTACCTGTAAAATATCAGAGCAGTAAAGTAAATGCAGTGGTAGTGAGGCACGAGGACGTGCCCACGACTCTACGACTTTAAGAAAGTAAAACTGTACTCAACCATAACATTCCTTCAGTAGGTACCACAAACTCGAGATGAAACAGGGATCGTATATAGGTACGCGTTGTTTACTGATATTGATATGCAAAATGAAATAGTATCAGCAATTTAAAAATATATTCCTTATGTCACGTCCCATAAGGAATACGCGCGAAGTACAATAGATATTCTTAGAACACACGTTATTATTACAAAAGTCAATTTATGACTGCACTCTCGAGGTTTCAAATATCTCTAATGGAGTAAGAGTGAGTCGTTTCACATCTTCCCCCACAAACTGCATTATAATGTCTTCGCCGAAAATAACCGCACATAAATATAAAACAATGTGAAACCACTTAAAGCGAATAAAATACACGTCCACTTCAACTCAGTAAAATGAATTTATTAATAAAGGAGACAATGAACGTCTGAAACAAACGTTTCACTTTTTGTATTTTTAATTGTCATCCGGACGACACCGAAGACGCATTAGAAGAACGAAAATAAACATCGGATCATATTCGACATCGACACGCGCCGCTCCACGCATGTTACCGTCCCACCTACGAGTACGGTACCATCGGCATCACATTTTACCCTTAAAGCTATTAACTTAATATTTTAACGTTTCCGTCAGAATGTGCTCGTGCTTACTCCTTTAAAATATTTTAAAGTAAATAGCTCTCCTATAGCTTTTTAGAATTCTCTCCAGAATTAATTATTGAATTGTAATTTCACGACGTGTCGCGAACTTATAGCAGGGAGTGCAGTTCTTAGATGATATCGTGGCCGTAATTAAAAATCTTGTCGTGACATTCAGAGCCCCGTCCCGCCTCCGCACTCTTCTGCCTGCTTCAATATTGTTGGCGATTGAATCGCAATTAAATGTAACGAATCAAACTACACTTTATTAAAGGGGACTGATAGCTCAAAATGGATAATGTGTATATCGCTCGGCAAAATCGAACGTGCTCCCGTCGAAATGCCAACCATTTTATTTATTCGCCTTAATTATGTATCTTGTCTTAATTTACGATTGGATCATACGATAATCTGAAACGTAATTTATTATAGATGCTTAGGTATTCCAGTCATTTCCATAACAAGATTTAGGATTACAGAGAATGATGTCGAGCTCGGCGCTCGTCGCTCGTCGCTCGGTGCTGGAGGCTCGTTGTAACGATTAAAAGGTATTATCGACATTTATTCGTATTTCGCAATTAAGTGAGCCCGCGGATAGCGGCGAGCGCGCGATGCGCGGCCTTCGATAGCGTCATCGCGTTTAATTTTGTTATGTGTCGATGACATGACGGCCGACGTCGCGATACGACCACTGTCCGCAGATAGCCTTAATGAAAGTAATGGAGGTTTATTAACGATCCATCGCCCCTGTCGCGCTCCTACCTATCTCGGTGTATGTACCGATAGATTCGAAACCAATGCAAAACGTGCTAAGAGAACAAAGAAAGGCACATTTGCTAATTACCTACGGTTTTGCTCGTGTCGTGCGCACAGACGCCGGGTCGTGAGCTCCCGAGATATGACGATAACACATTCATAAATAATTAGAGCGAAATTTTCTCATTTGTAAGACGGTAGTCATGATATTTGGTAGCAGAGTCCTCTCTTCTCAGAATACTCAGATCTAGATAACTGTTGTACGACACGCCTGTTCTCTTCTTATTTGCTGTATATCGAGATGCATTAAAGTCAGTAGGGCTCGTAGAAAGACTTACTAGACTCACAGTGATGTATCGTATTTCGAGTTTATAACAATTGCAGAATTAAAGTAACTATTCATTATTCTCTTTGAAGAGAAACGTGTGCATTGGAAGTAGAACAAGAAAAATTAAGCTAAACAGTGCTGGACAAAAGGTATTTTCTTTGGACTATAGAGCTGACCACAACTAACGAGAGTTTCTAGAAACAATATAAATATACAATGACAATATGAAAAAAAGGAATGTAAGCCGTTCACTATAAACCATTTGTGGGTTCAGTCACGGTCGAAGCATCGCCATGTCAGGGTTCAAATTTCCACTTCCGTTTGATTCACGAACAATCGATATTGTTATCGCTGAGGCTTCATTATAAACCAAACAAAAATAAATTAAGAAACGTAGAAACAAGTTCACAGAGGGCCCATAAAATTAGAGCCGCCTCTTCGTTAAATTTCTATTCAGTAGCGCAGGATGTTATAATTATACACTTTGTCGCTGCAGCAAATCAATAAAATATCGAAAATCATGCAGGAGATAAATGGTTTTAGTTAATTGCACGAAATCCGTAACAAGATGGCTGCAAGTTTCTGCCGTGTCACTGTTCCTAAATTAGAATTTTTCAAGCGTAGCCAATTGCTATGGGCATAATGTTATCAGTTCCAGACATTGGATCAATTAACTAAAATTCATTTCGATCATTAGGCAAATTGTGTAGGTACTGTAACAGCTAATAATGCAGATAAAAAAAATTGTTTTATTAAATAAATTGAACTTCTGCAGCGAAATACGTAAGAAATAGGAGTTGCCCTTCAGCTTCAATAGCGTAAATTTGATGATTTCATAGAAATATACTACCTAATATTTGCCGTAAAGGAAGTCTATTGTAAATTCCGTTGATGGGCAGACGTCTCGACGTCGACGTGAATTGCAATAAATACGTGGGTACAAAATTCAAATAAGGTTACGGATTTTATTTCTGCAATTTATGTATGATCTCCTAATTTAATCATCCATTAACTTTTTATAGGTACCTATAGGTACTTACCGAAGTAGGTAGGTATGTGTATAAATTAGGTTGGACGAAAACATTTTTTAATTGGTAAAATATTCTAACTATAAGCTATATATCACCATTTCAAAAGACGGAATGTAGCCATAACATAATTATTAAAATATCTTGCACCCATAACACAAATAACATTTAAATAATATATCGTTAGAAGGTACTTAAATAGATAAGGTAGAACGCAGGTATTGATGACCATGACATTAATCTCATTAGGTAGGTACTGACGTTTTTGTATCGAAACGAATACTCGGAGATACTTAGTTTGGAATATTTAGACAATACATGTAAAGTACCTAGTAGATAATAATGTAAAAATAAAATAAGAAAAAAACTTTTTTTTGTCATTTATGAATAGCAAACGAGCATGGAGGCAGTCTCATATTGTCGTCAGTGGTCTCCACAACCCATTAACATTCACGTCCAACCTTAAATAGTAGACAATTCCTTAATGTCAAAGAAATTACGTGACGGCATTGCTACCCATGAGGTCTGCCTAAAGTAACTTAGCTACCACATCCACCCTCGCAAGCCTCGCAAGTTAAGACTTTGTACTAAGTAGCTACTAAGGAGTTCCACTATCCAACTCTTCACCCCCATATTGTATTGTCATCGGTCCGTAAAATATTTTCTTACATTGATAATTATAGATAGGTCAAGATATACTTATAGGCACTATTTTTTCTACGTTCAAACATAATACGTACGTAAAGTAAAATTTGCATTTGATTATTAGGTTCCTAATCGCCAATCAATTAAATATCGTTATTGAAAGCGATTGTCGGCTTCCGGTATCGAATGAAATCATGTTTTTCGTCGTAAATACAAAAAGTACCGATCACGTAAAAACAAACAATCTAAGGCGCATAAATTAAAATTTCCGCCTACCGATGGCAGTGGCAAATCAAGCATAAATATTACTAGGGGACCGGATTGAGGATTGTATGCACTTTCCATATTGCCGGCACCGGCCCCGACACGACTCAAAAGATCAGAACTCTTTGATTGAAATTATTTAACAGACTATAAGATTGACATGAGGTTGCAGTACAATTTCATAGCAACACGCCACACAAACGACGCTGGTGACAGTGGGGATTTTGTCGCCAGTGTCGTTTTACAAAGAAGAGCACTAAGCTACCTACAAACCTGTTAAATTCCCATTGCCTTACTAGACGTCAAAATACTACCTACTAATAATAATAGAAATAAATAAAATAGACTAAAATTCTCGTGACAAAGGATTGTGTGAAAACACCTTAAATCTTTGTCGAAATTTTGTTATGCTACAATATGGATGATGTTAAATTTATGGTATAAATCTACTCTTATTACCTGTCGAATTTAGTTTTATGTGGGGGAAATATTTCACGTGAATTTATGAAAGGAAGACTAAAGAGGTAAACTTGTTTTTACAGATCTACAAATACTTTTAGGTACGTATTTTGCTTCTCCTTCGAGCTTTACTTACCTACACGAGTATAACCGACTCTTCATGAAGTTGTAAAAGTAAATTACAAAGTCACGATGTTTTATTTCCTTCCATTTACGAAACGATATATTATCACTACAAATAAATACGGATATCAATAGAAGTAAAAACATTATTTGTTTTCCAGTTTCAATTACTTTATATCATCTTATATTCATTGGACAATGCACTCCAGGTGATTAGTGGAATGCTCTTTAAGGTGCCATTAAAATAAATAAACTATCCGAAACAATTTGAAGTGTTAAGTGACCGTTGGCCATCAAAAATTACGAGATAAAGGGTAACAATGCCGGACTGGTGACTTATGAAGTGATTAAGAAAGTAGAGTCGGCAAACAAAAAAAATTTTTTTTAATTTTAAGTAAAATTACAATTTCTTCATATCTTCTTAAAAAATAATTCAATATCTTTATATATTAAAAATCTAGCTTGTCCTAGACACTAGCCATACCTAATGGTTGCAATAAGGTTGCAAATGTTGACGGCTAATTGCTACTATATTGAATTGCTACTAGTATTAGATTAGTTTATTTTAGATTAGTTTAAGGCTAGATATTTTTTCGCATGTTAACTACCTACTTATAATAATATAATGTTAAATCAAAAGTTACTTCCTGATTACGGTATGGACTGAAAAGAGATATTATTACAACGTATTATCTTGTAACAATGTTACTAATCAAAATAACCTTAAGTTTACTTAAAATTAACTTAAATGTTAACAACTTGGAAAACTGAGAGCGCACGGTACCACACAGCTGTACGTGCTCTATTACACTGCACTGATACCCACAATCAGCTCACCTGACATCTTTATGATGTTTCAAAAACCATTACTAACGACACCTTTTTAGTTAAATGCGATAGGCGAAGGATGCCTTCGGACAAAACGTTCTGAAGTCACCTAGCACCTGTGCGGGCTCAGCATAAATCACCTGTAGGTACCTTTTACATAGAATACTTCGGTATAATATAAATACTTAACACATGAACATGCAGTTCAATCCTAAAAATCTGATACTATTAAAACCTGGCTTCATGTTTAAAACCTATCTAAATATTAAGATTGGGTCACATGAATATCTTCGACCATGGCCTTGAGAAGACTAAATATTGCAGAAGACTATGTAAGAAGAAGTGGAAATTTGGTACCCAATAAAAACAGTTTCTCTGAAACGAAATATTCAATCGAGTAGAGTATGAAAACGCGGCAAGAATCACAAGTGACAATGAATGTTTAACCCACAAAATTTGATTGGGTTCCGTCCGAGCAATACGCTGGTTAGTGCGCTGGAAGCATACATGAACACAGCTATTTAAAAATGTATGCCGAAATGAAATCAATATGTCTGAACGTTTGGCTGGCGAGGAACTGCGCGTTATGAGATCATAAATCTCTGACGTTACGCCGACTCTCCCCCTTTCCCCGCGATGTAGTGCACATCAAATGTAGTGAGATACGGAACCCGCTCCTGAATTGGAGCTTATTCATTACGCTTCAGTGCCGCGCTTTATTGGTTTAGAAAAATATAGATCTTATTGCAGATGCTACCGAACTGCGATCCCTAGTAATGTACATGACCTTAGCGAATTAGTAGGGTTTTTCATTTGTTACTATGTCATATGTGAAGAATTCTTGATTGACCTTTTAAAGAAGATGTCTAAGTAGATCATCAAATGTTTCCTTTCTTTCATTGTAAAAACAAGTAATTAAATCCAACATTTCTTTCCCAATATTACCTACGTACAAAGTGCTCAGAATCATAAAAAAGAATTAGAACAACTCATTATAAAAATATCTCATGCTTTCGTCACTTTTACTCGTATATCGGTTGTAAGATATCAAGCAGTAGATCTCAGATAGTCGTAACTAAACCTGCAGAACAGATAGCAGAACAACTTGCATAAGTCATGTCATCTGATAACAAAATCACGGTAACGGTTATTTCAATACAGATAGGAAGGTATACGTGGGACGAAATATTTTGTATTACAAATTACTGTAGGTACAACTTTCATGAAATTACTAATAACATGGAAAATAGTATTTGATGTGTAGTTTATACCTTTGCCAATATATATCCCTATTCCCATTTCAACCAATCGACTAAGTCACTTGTATGTTTAATCTTCGTTCAATACCACCGTCTTTGTGGTACTTAATTAATTTTCTGACGTACAGACCTATCTTAATTTTATATCTACGGTACGTTCCTTAGATTTTTTGTGAAAAACTGGATTTATGCAACACTAGAAGAAATACTGATCAATTTTATCAATATGCAGTAGTAGTAAAATGAAATCGCTTAGTAGGTTAATCTTCTCTTTTAGAGGAGGCTGTGTTATACCTACCTACATATAAATAGACACAATCTTAATATATTTCATAACTCTCTAGGTCTACTCTTATATCTCTGAAGGCGCCTGGCGCCTACCATAAGGACCTTGGTTCCTATTCAACACAGGTACCTACATACGAGTAATTATGACTGCATCAAATATTATATTCCATCAATTTGAGTGTAAAAAAAAACGCGTATTTGTGGAGTTTTTTAAAACACTAAGTTATTAGAATTTATTAAATATTGACAAACATTATTTTTAATTACCTAGCTATAAAAACATATTTATTGCGAGAGCTCAAAGCAATTTACTATAAAAGATATGTCGATATTTCTTCCATATTCCGCATATTTTTAGCAGTTATTTTACATATTATATTTTTATTACATTTATAACATTGAATATTCAAATTTTCATAGTCGTTTAACATAATGTATATGAAAAGTTGCGTTAATGGATATACTGTTAATAAATTATTGATCGTCCTAATAGATAATACGATGGGAATAGTGGAGACGTGAGTAGGTTACTAGGAAAAGTTAGGAGGTATTTCTACTGATACGATACTGATCTAAAAAAACAGGACTTATTTTTGTAATCTAAGCATCAACCAGTAGGTAGGTACCTACGTATTGTGCCTATTACATAGTACACGTAGCAAAAGTTGCGTCATTTGACAATGCTGTTAACCATTAATTTATTATTCTAGTAGATAATATAATGAGCAAAGTAGAGACGTGAGTAGACTACTACAAAAAGATAGAAGATATTTTTTCTACTAACCTAAGTAAACAGGACATTTTTAATGCAATTAGGTGCTATTTGTTGTGTTATGAATTGTAAATGTTATTGGTAAATATGCTTAGTTTAAAGCTAAAGATTTTCAAGCTTATAGGAAACAAGAATGAGATCAAACGTAAAATCGGGACCATCCTCCAAAAGCAAGCTGGCTGGCGATACTAGATATGAGCGGCGTAGCCGGTTATATTTTATCGGGAGTAACGGCGCCTAACGTACGGCCAATTTCATAATGCCTCGCCCGCCCGCTGCGAATGTGCCTCACTTATCAATTTGATATCTCCATCCGGAAAAATAATGCGCCCGCGATGAATGCGCGATCAATAACCGAATGTTGGCCAGGAAATTACGGGTACTGATAGTCGGACGAAATATTGTTTCTGTTTACTTTGACGATCGCCAAGTAAAATCACTTATCTGCTTGACGAAAACTTACCGAAAATTAGTTAAAAACATAGATATTCAAGAACTATAGCAACCGCTTAGCAGACTTATTTGACCATTAATCGTTAACAGCCCAATAGGTAAATCAATGTTCCCCTAAATATCCGTTGTTACATTACATTCAAAGTGTTCTGCAATAATATAAATTTCATTTCTTAAATATTATGAGTTTCTGGCTCTTATTGGATAGGTAGGTAGGTACTAGATACTTGTAAAGCATTTTTAACAACTTTTTCATGTGATAAATAATCATTGTTAAATATGTTATAAAAGTGTAGTAATTGTAAAGCAGGTAGGTATATGGTAAAAGAAAGATTTTTATCTTATTTCCTAGGATTTCTTATCTTTGTAATGTAATATCTACAATCTTTAGCTCATTAAATAGATGATGAACGTTATCTGGATATGTAATAAACGTTTTGACGTGATCTATTACGAGGAACATAACATAATATTAGAGACAGGCATAGTTAAACAGACAACTCACTCTGTCAAATAAGTCATCAGTGCGTCAGTTAACTCAATTACATTGAGATCAACACACGACTACCGTGCATGATTAACAGTTGAACACCACACGCGAAATCACACCCAACTGACTAGAACGTAACTCCTAAAATCATTCACAACCCTTCAGTCCCAGTAATCCTCCTCCATAAATCATTTAATAACACAAATGTGCAGCCACACACTGAGCTGTTCCTTCCGTTGCTAGCGTTAATGCGGTTATTTGTTCAAAATTGAACTCATAAGCTATTTGCATAAGTTTGAAAGTCCTGTTTTTATACAGAAAACTTCACACTTTTTAGAAATATTGTTAAATTTAGTTCGTTTTAAAAAAGTAACATAATATCAACAGAGAATTTGTGGGACATGAAGCGCTATCGCTCGTGTGTTTTAAGGCCGTTTTTGTACGTGTCGCTTGGGAACTTTTGAATTTCGAATATTATTTCACCCTCAGGTAAATCTGGTAGCACGTACCGTCGTCAAGCTTGACAAACTTGACATACCGGATAAGTTTGACAGATCATACACGTAAATGATCCCGGGCAAGTGTTACCGTTACCAGTGACATGATGCCGGAATTATATACGAGTACTCTCTGATAAGCTTCACTTCCCGTTAGCCCTCCTTGTTTATAAATATATTATTATTCACCTGATTATAATAACTATGTCGGCCAAAGTCATTAGTTGTCATTATGTATGAAAATTATGAGTTATCTTCATAATATCTTTACCGAAATATAATACGCAACTGGTTGGTAACTTTATATCATAAACCATAATGTGACTTTTCAAGAATCGATAGACAAATATTAGCATTTAAGCATTTATTATGTCAACTCTTATGACCACACCCGGAAACAGTAGGTCATTAAATCTTTAATAATTCATCTGTTTAGAAATATTGCTTTTAGCAAATGTTATTAATGTAATTTTTATTAAAATATCTTCATAATAAAATGAGGTCAAAAGGTCAATCAAAAAATATACATCGGTATCGGTTCACTATTAACATTTCATACTCGAAGTTACGTACAATGAATTAAATGAAAATCTACACCTAATGATGTTATGAATTACAGCACATAATAGGAAAACACAAACCTATAATTAACTACAAGATTTTAGAAAATATTTAAATTATAAACATTTTTCTTTAGGATCCTGACCGATCTATTATATTATTATTATTCACTTATAGATCATTCCGAGCTCTTTTATTAAATTATTCTTTACATTTGTAGGTTTTGAAGAAAATTGGGTTTTTTAAAGTTTTTTTTTCAATTTATTTGTTTATCGCTTTTTCAATAATTACAAACTTTCTTGGAATATGTTTTCAGAAGCTAATCCATGGATGACAATTAATCGAATATAAATAACGGATTCAAAAAATTGAGCCACGCTCCGCTTCTTACCTAAAGCCTAAAAACTATAACAAAAAGATTCTCGTAATCAACGAGGTGATCTACTTCCCAATCGCAATATTCAATCGTATAAAAAGAGATCGTTAATAATTATTAAACCACCGTGCTTTCATCGAGGCCGTGGACAGGTGAGCCGGCGCATACGCCAACAAAAGCATGACGCTGCCCAGAGACTACCAAAAAACTAAAAGAAACCGTCACATTCAATGTAAAAACAAATTATCCAAGAAGAAATAAAGATCTATCGAGGAAGCGGTCACAGTTGACTGTTCATACAGATTGACCATAGCTCTATGATTCGATTCATTTTTTATTGAACAGATGATCGCAATTACGGAAACGAATAGTTTATACAAAACGCTTGCGAACAATTCTTCAATATTTATTCCATTTGTAAATAAACATTTAAAGAAATGAAGGTAATCGAAATCTCCGCCGGTGTGTAGGTTTTTTTAAAAAGATATAGCAACAATGTCATCGTGTAAGTTTATTTTCAGGTCCTTCTAATACTTTTTCTGTGACCTATTAAAAATGTTAGGTTTGTGGGTCATGTTCAACATTATATAATGAACTGTGCCAATAAATCCAACTCAAATAAGAATAATCATAATATAAGGTGACCTAACGCAAAAAGTATTCAAATCTTTATCATTTACAAAAAAGGTTTTAATTAACCTTGGTAAACTGATGTTACACAAATTTTAAATAGGTAGGTACTAATGAATGAATATTTTAATTACTAATATAGGTACAATATGCGTGATAAAATAATACCAGATTGGCAATGGAAGAATTACAAAGAGCACAAAATAATTAAGAACGTTAATAGTGACATGGTATTGAATTTTAGTAGATGCTGAAATTATATGGCGAGACGAATCATATCAACTTTGTTTTCTGTATTGTTAATGTGACCTTCATAGCGACATAAATAAAAACTAATAGCTACGGCAAGTACATTATTGTTTTAGTCTTGTCATTATTATCAGCAGCTATGAGGAAGTCAATTCTGTTTCAAGGTGAGCAATAGTTAATTTCTGTGTTTGATACTTTGTTTAATTTTCTTTATGTTTAATGAAGTGCACAGTGCGTAGCGTAGAAGGTTGATTTTTTCTTCTCTTCCACATGTCCGCTAATGGATGTTGCTTCGAGCGTGCAGATATCGCACTTTGTTCTCAAAAAGTATTAGACACGCCAAGTATGAAGTACTTATGCCGTGTTCACATCAAATATTTATGTCAAACGAAAAGATGGGGCCACTCTGCAAAATTTATTTCACATCTCCACTCCACCAATGACAAGAAAACTGTTACGGTTTGCAGCGGTCTGAGTGTAACATTAAAAATTCAGCTCGTCTTACCCACTTGTGTGAGGGATTGCCGCATACTCGCCTTTGGACAGCATTTATATTTCCTTTGATTTCTGCGATACACTTTTCTTGACGTCAAGAGGAATTTACATTTTTTCAATTCCGTATGAATATTTGCTCGTGAATTTGTGAAATTTAAAGCTACGTATTCAATCAACTATATGATCATGAAGTCATTTAGGTAGGTACATAGTACATACATTGGACACATTTTAATTTATTTTGCCTTTTCTTATAATTATGGTAATCGATCCTTCGTCGTGTGTGATCCGATGTTGATGATTCTTTTTGATACGAAAAGGTAAAGTTGAAGTTAGGGTCATAGGAAAAGACGATAGGACGGGATGGTGACGATATGATCATAGACTTCGGATGTACAGTACCTACCTACGGAACATGGAAAGGGATTTCCCCAAATTTCTTACTTTTTACCGTAAAGTCAGTTTTCATTTTTGTTTAAAATAACTTTATCGGGAACTAAACTGGGATAATAACGTTACATTTTAGCAAATACCGAATGCCTTTTACAAATCCATGAAGATTGATGAATCTTCTTGGCAATTCTCATGAAGACCATTAGTTATTCAGTTAGCTCTCATATTAGTTACGGCGATTCATGAAATACAACCTCCTTATCTATTTAGACTGGAATGGATCTATATTCATAAACCATTGCAACCATTATTGATCTATTTTTAAATATCTATTAGATATCCTATTATCCCCAATTACCCTTGACTAACCCACAGTCCACCAACCCACATATGGACAGGGTTATGGGATTTTTCATATTTGAGGGAAGACCTGTGCCCACCAGTGAGACCCCAGAGAATTATGGGTTTGTGGAAAAGAGTTACTCATAGACAAACGCCAAAATATGTAGGTATAGTCTAAAATATTTGCTTCAAATAAAAACACCATAGTATGTCGCTTACCTGCCTACCTAATCAACTTCACCGGGTAAAATAAACGATGTGACCTTTGTTGTATGAATATAATGGCAGTGACGAACCCGATATTTCCGTTTGATATTGTGCCTGTTTATTATACGTTTCGTACAATCAACGACAAAATTCATTTACTGCCATCGATTGCTCACGATTGGATGCCGCGATATAAATTGCAGTAATTTACTCATTTTCGATAGCATTTGTAACATGTAAGGTCTGTTTAGTGCCTATTTGGATTCAATTAACCTAGATTACGATTATATTGAGTCGTAAAATGACTATATGTTGCGACTACGACTGTTCATAGGATTATTTTTACGACTTTTCGACAATTAAGTAGGTGAATAATATGTTATATATTTATGCGCTATGTACTTGTATTACACACTGTTTAATGTTATGTAGACAATTAGACATTGAAAAAGCGCTCATCTTGCTCGCAATATTATTAGCAATATACTTTTAATAACACAGTATGTGTAATGAGAAAAAAACCAAATACGTCCTTATTTTACTGACGTTCGTATTCTTATTAAATACTCGTATCTGACTTCTTATATTCTTCCATGTTTTCGTTTTACGTCATGGAAAAGGTACCAGTATTTTGACACGTACCTATAGGTAAATTGTTTATTTTCTTGTACTGTATTTATATTGTGATCTATGGAACTGATTATATCGGCAATTGTTTTTGACTGTGCATTTACAGTCAGCAAGGTTAAACTTGCGGTCCTACCTACAGCGATCGTCGTGCTTTCTAACACTAGTGTTAGCAAGCACCTTCTTTATTTAAATGGTCCCCAATAGTTTACAACTACCACTACATTTCGTACTAGATGCAGATAGCTTAAAAAACTAATAATAAGTAGTATATACTACTACTATTATTATATTTGTCAGCAAATAATAATGTGTTGCGAGAAATATTTTTTACTTACGATTTTTAATAAAAATCATTTTACGACAAAAATCATCCGAGTGACACCCGAAGTCAACCGTGAAGCAATTCGCTTTATACAATTATTACAAAAGGATATCGGTCACACTTCACTTCAAGTGTAGTTAAACTCCGCTCTTTCGCTAACGACTGAAGTGTACAAAAAGTGTATTGGTATATTGAAACATTTAAGATTCTTATTGGAGCCAGGACGCTCACAGAAATATGAATGTCATACTTTTTTCGATCCAAGAAACAACACTTCCTGTATCGATTGGATAACAAAAGCGCTTGATGCAAGCAAATTGAAGTTATTGACTGTCCATTAGCAAGATAATAGATTGAAATCAGCAAAAAGCTCGTTGATAAGTAGTTAGAACATTTACATATATAAATAGAGGTGTTGTAGAGGCAAAAACATATAAACATAAAAAAGTCAAATTTTTTGTCAAGTAGAATTTTTAACAAATAATTCGTATTTACATTGCAATGCGACTTGCTTAGCGATTTTAAGTAAATTATGTGCATTTTACGTGTGCATGTTGCATATTATTGCTCTGTAAATATTTATTTTGTAAGCTTTGTAACCACGTAAGATATATTATTAAACAATATGAAGATTAAGTCATAAATTGTAATGCAATAAACCAATTCGTTATCAGTACATCCTAATGCATAAATCCATACAAAATAAGGAGCTGGCTGCTTATTTTAAGAATAATTTACTTATAAGAAAACTTAGAACGAACATAAGTACCTACTTACTGGAAAAGTTGTAATGCAAAAGCAAGTTGTAATCGTATCCTCACATACATAAATTGCAGTCACGGGTATGCGTTGCGCATAAGTTTTTAACTGCCTTGTAACAGTTGTAACGTAAGATGAGAGTTTTAATTTCTCGAAATGTTAACATTACTGTGGATGGTCTACGAAATCAGACTTTATTGTAAAGACCATAAGGTTTATTATAAGTTTTAGTAAGTCCACTTAGAAATCAGACAGCGAGTCTGCGCACGCGCCGATAGTTGTTATTGACAAATCGGAGCATGGTGCACATGTCGGTGACTTCCGTTTAAAGTTTAACGGCGTGGTTGACCCAGCTTTGTTTGTTGATGTGTTCACAACTGCAGCGTTCATGGTCCTTCTGGCTATTAATCGCCGAAGCTCCGACCACTGACATACACTGTGAGGCTTATAAACGGGTGGTTTTGAAATGTGTAATGATTGGGGTTGAATTGTTTGTAAACTATATTTTTGTAAGTAAAATAGCGTTAGGTATATAAAATTTTACAAGTCTACAAATAAAAAAAACATTAAACTCGCCACATATTCCCTATCTACATACTCGTTTATCGTGAAAAATAAATGAATACATTTAACAGTGTTTTATAGAAAGTACGAATAATATTTGAACAGTAATAAAATCCATTCATTTGCCATAATGTAAAGCTATATCTCACACTAAGTTTAATTAACAGAATGTTTTGAAGCCGCCCGCTTCACAAATATCAGGGCGACTTAATCAGAGGATCACATCTCTTAATATACGGCCAGCCGACGAGTGAGATCTGACACGAAATTCCCTAAAAATAATATTTAAAATGGTAATGGGCCCTTGGCTTCATAAATTGCCGCGCCATATGTCCCCGAGCAACGCACCTACTGTGTACATAAATATGTCAAGTATTGAGAAGACCGCGCTTGTATAATTTTATGGACTAAGATTCTTGAGATTTAGTTTGGCAATTGCTTCTTCAATATCATACGTGACACAGTACTATGAGAAGACAATGGAAATACATATTATTATATTAGTTACATGACGTTACATCGTAACCACGGAGTAGGTACTAAGTTTATGGCGGCCATAGTTCACATTTTATATCAGAACTATTCAAAATTTCTACAAATAGTGGCACACGGCATTTTTAGCAATATTTAGCGCAGGAAGCGTCTGATCGTAGTACCACATTTACTGCCTACTACCTATGGCCCCTTCAGCCTTAGTACCTAACCTACATACTTGGTCGTGATCTTAACTAAACTGTTAATCTGTCAGTATATTATATGATGTCTGTTACTAATAGACCCTTAACAAGCTCCAATGAAAGAGATAAATGTGGACCGTAATAGCAATTAATTCATCCGTTTCATTTCACCTGCATCAAGTACGATTCATTGCGAAGTGAAGTTAGATAATAAATGTATAGACGTTGATTTAATCTGTAGCAATAACTATTGTATAATTGTACGTATCCTACAAGATCCTGCGAAGACATTAAATTACATAACAGACGCCGCTCGGCTCTACTTAATGGCTTCCTATAAATCACAGAGTATTTATCCCATATTTATCCACTCTGTACTGCCTTTCTATGATCACGTTGCTATTCATAATACTAATAATTTTGTTCGCTTTGTCTCGAATTGTATATAATCATACCACCTTTTACCTACGAGACATAGGCTGATAGGTATTCAAGAAAGTTGACTGTAGGTATCTTAAATGTTAACTGAAAAGTAAGTAGGAATGTGGGTAGGTTCTTAAAAATATTTTCAAGACAACATAGAAATAAAATATATTAATAAAAGTATCAACACTGTAAGTCCATTATTAGATGCGTGTGTGTACAGTTATCCTCGGCACGAGTCAAATAGGATTTTTGACACCTACAATTTTGCGTTTCCGGAGGTTTGTTTGTGGCGAGATAAATATAGTATTTGAACGAGCTCTATATTTGTAATTCCCTTGCGAATTAAACATTAAAGTAAAAGATTTGTCTTTACGTACCTTAATTTTAGTACCTACCATTTGAAATTATTAGCTTTTACAAGTGATGGATACCTATATGACCTTTAACATAGCTAAATATGATATCATTGCTTACAGATGATTCGAGACTAACATAATAATATTGTCGTAATGTCTTGTAAAGGCTTGTTCGATCCACAAAAATCTGTTAGCCGCTTTAAGCATGATTTGCAAAATCATTTTACTTTTAAATAAAATATACCTAATTACCATCTTTCTTTTCGCTAAAATACCTACGTCTAAAAATAGAGTAATGTACCTATCTATAATTTATTTAATTTTTAAATTTAATCGTAGATACCTATCAATATTCTAAAATAAAATATCGACTTCGTCTAGAAAGATGTATAGGTACGCCAAATAACTTTTGCATAAATAAATAACATGATGAAGAGCAGAGTTCATCGACCCAAAGGTCGTCGACGATCGATAGTCGCACGCGCAACTAAGTCATAGTCAGCCGGCAGGTTACCTGAATACCTACAACATTCAGCCGCTTGCTCGTATAGTTTACTTGACTCTAATTGTGTCTTTCAATTTTCAATTAATAATCAAATTTTAACCACAAATCTAGGTTTGTGTTACAAAGAAATTAGGGTTTCTTTTAATAATTTATTAGGTAGATATTATGAAAGCATTAAAAATGTTTTATTAGAATAGATCTACGAGTATATCTCCTATTTTGTCTCCAGCTTTCCCCACACATAATAGGTGATTTACATCAACCACATCAAAGTAGTGAATTACCCACCAATCTATTAAAATGAGCCTTGGATCTCTCACTCTATTGCAGCCATGTGTGCGAACTTCTAAAAATAATAGCAACTCATCGGACTCTACCAAAATAAAAGCTAGTAAAAGTACCTGCCTACTGATCAATTTCATTTCGATTCCCTCTCGATTTATATCTGGGGTACCTACGATTTTTTATTAAAAATGTTTACTTTTATTTTACTTCATCAGTTTGTATGTACTATGACGATTTAACTATCACAACTAGGAATTGAAAAGAGATTGTATAATTAAAATTGATTTAAATTTCACGGCACGTTACTAGGTAAAATTGCCGTTTGGAATTATGTATTTTTACAAGAAATGGTCATAACGGACCTTTTTAAATCCTGCTTAAGGGTCGTTGTAATCGGGACCGAGACTATGACCCAAGAAAACAATAAATCCTAATGACAGCGCGCCCCTTGGGCACCCTCGGAAGCTCGCTATTTTGAACTATAAATAAATGCGTAGATGGATTGATAAATATAAATATTAGGGGCGAAACGAAGAAAAACAATGTTTATGAAACTGGTGTCGTTCGCATCATAACTGTGAGTTACGACTTCCGACGCCTGCCAACATATGGGCTCACTGCGGAATTTTTTCTAATGCTACTTGAGCATCTGATCCCCTAACTCATTGTTATCTTAATGTCTAAATCTTCTAATACAGCTAAAAATACACAGCACCTTTTGAACTATCTTGCATTAGTAACGTTTGTTAATTTGCACAAAGAAAGCTATTTAATTTAATGTTACAAGCGGTATGTTCAAATATTATCTGTCAAACGGGCTCCATGAGGAATAAATTTTGTGAGCATAATAAGATTAACACAGTGGAGCATGCGTGTAGCCGCCGCCGCGACAGACGGGACGTTAGTCACGAGCGCTATACTTAGCCGATTGCATTGTCTTCTGAAATATCTATTAACGATTATTGACAAGGCATCGGCATGCGAATTGTCCTCGAGATAGGTGCGTCGAACCACTATAAATATACTTTATATGCGACGCAGCGAAACGGGCGGAGCAGGTATGTGCCTTAAAGTGAACTCGTGGTTCGAAAGCGGATGAGAAAACAACTATCAAGATTAGAAGTTATATGCTCATAAGATATGAATAAAAGGAGACATTGCAACGCAGGCATTGTATCTATGTGCGATAAATAAACTGTAAGAAAATAATCTAACAGAGATTAATTTCCTTAACAGTAGTCTGTTGTTCTGTAAGATCACCATGTACCATGTGTTGCTAGTGCAACACTATGTTGATACTAACGTTACTAAGTTTAGACGAGTAAGAGTATTAATTTAGACTGTATTTATAATTACATCCCACTAGCAAACCTTTAATGTACCTAATACTTACGTACCTAGGTATATGTAATTTTAGTTTAGATATACCTACTTATAAAATTTCTGATAAATAGAATATTAGGCCAAAGCAATAGAAGTTCATATGGATGAATGATAGTAGAAAAACACGTCGCGAAATAACGAGATTGATTAAAAATAGCGAGGCGGGCTTCAAAAAACAAAATGTTTGCTCTACACAGGCGAACGTATGCTCATATCCAAACAACGATAAAACGAATGCGCATTACGAATTCACTGCTTCTGTCCTAACAAATTAATGAATTCACGTCAAAATTGCAAACTGAAAGTTCAAATTGATGCAATTCGACAATTGATTACAATATGCACACAAAGCACTATCGCGTCCACAAACACAGGCGAGCAGTCAGTCGTCAGTCGGCCGACATCGATTCATATCGAACGAGAGCGGCTTTTCATTTTGTATGTTAAATTAAATTTCCATGAAACAAGATTGAGTTTTTCGCAATCAGTACGAACGAGGTTTGCGCGATACGTTCTATGTAGTTTTATTCTACACCTACGAATGTTTGAATCGTATCGTAAAATCGATCTGTACTTATAGTTTTTGACCAATTGCCCGTCAACGCTAGAATTGAACTAGTATCTAAAGCAAAATATTATTTTAAATTGTTGCAAAACAAATTTCTCATTAGCTTAATGACATTACATTAGTAAGTTTGCATGAAAGTAGCAAAGAGCTAACCACGGGCGGTGCGGTCGCTCGTGGGACCGCAGCAGCGCTGGCGGCGAGGTGGCATCAGCTTAGCTAATTTACAATTTAATTATCAGCCTGGATGATGCATCGTTAGCGCGCCAAACCGAGTTTATGCGACTAATCAATTGTTTGACGCGGCCGCTGCAATCACATGCCGCACGTCGCGCCCGCCCTGCCGACCGCCCGCCCGACAGTTCTGCGGTAAAATATCCAATAAGTTATATCGCATGATTAGATATGTTAATTTAGAATGCCTTTACAATAGTAGCTTTTTTATTCGTAAATTATATCTAAGTCTTGAAGTCTCGATTTTGAGTATTTCCAATATATTGTTTTCATTTTTAAATTTACTTTAGCAGTTTGCATTGCCCTTTTCGATAAGGATTTGGAAAATGTTTGTGTCACATTATGAATTATAACGAGTTATATACGAAATATGTTTGAGTAGGTATCCACTTGTACAATCCAATCGAGAGAACAATGTGACGGCGTGTCGGGCTGCGTTGATTAAATATAGCTCAGAATCCATCAAGCCGAGACTTGATCGAGCGGTTGCTATGGATTTATGCGCTAAATATTCGACAGGTGCCAAGTGTGTCGATCGAAGAGTTCGACCGCCGATGACTAACTACGCCCCAAATTTTATTTCAAATGTCAAATAATTTGCGCCAGTGCCCCGTGCCCAATGTGAACGCTATTTTATGTTTATCAATTTCACACGCGGGTTTTCAGCGAGTCGATCTTCACTATAACAAATGTGTGAACAAATTTTGTTGAACTCAATCGTTGCTATGCAACGACGTCTCAAAATAATCATGAACAAATATAAACCAACGAATAAATAAATGTTTTAATGTTGTTAATTTTTACAAATGGGTATTTTAACCGCACACATACAGAAGACGAGTAAGTATTTTGTGTACGGACAACGGACACAGTATGAACGTTCACAATTCGCTAATCCCGCGCCGCTACCGTTACATAAGACAGCTGAGTTGAATATAAATGTAAAACACAATAAATTTCATGCCCCGTAGGAAATGAATATTCATCACGAAATCGCCATGCATATTCTCTTTTGCTACAGAATTTCGTGTTCTCTACCAACAGGACTGAAGCTGAAGAAACTAAACCTTATGACGTAGGGCTATTAGTAACAAATCGCGTGGTTGCGGAGAAACGTTAGAGTGCCGGTCGGCGCCTCGCCTTGCTGGTTCTCGTAAATTTCAACATATAGTAAAGTGATTTACGAATAATTGTTGTGTTGGCGTATAACTAGAGAAATCTTTCCGCTGTTTGCCGTCGGTTAATTTATATTATGAGGCTTAGGTAATTCGCGAGCTACGAGTAATTGGTCTACAGAACAATAGCTTTTGTCATACTCTTATCTTGCATACAACGTTTGTCTCTCTTCAAGAGCCTCCTTCGGAACGTTCGCATGACATTCATTTTGAGTAAACCCGAAGGAATTTCCTAAGCTGTATATTGAATACAATTTCTCCTTTGTTATACATCTTTTTCAGTTTTTATTCTTTAATCAATAGATATATTTTTTAGGCTTTTATCAACTTTAATAACTATTTTTGTATTAAGTTGCTCATGCTGAAATTACAACAGTTTGTAAATAACAAATCTGTATAAAAAACAAATTACCTACCTATGTGCATTATGTATTTTAGTTTTGTCTGCTTAGGTTTTTAAGAGTTATCTATGTTTATTAATATTCCGATCTTAACTTTACATTATTCATTTTTTTAAATATTTTTAGTTTACTTTACGGACACTTTAATATGTATGTACCTACATAACAGACTAAATTGTCTCTAGGCGTTCAAGCAACTGGACCAACGAGGCGTTACCGGCCCTTAATCGAAACATGTGTTTATCGTAACATGCGAATCGGCCTAAAGCGAATTAGTTCTCGCACAATGCAATTTGAATGCACATTACACAACGGACGAGCTACGAGCGCTTTTTATTGCGGCATCGTGAGATCTTATCTTGGAACTGCCACTTCCAGCAGGCAAATTTCAGATTCTCTTCTCAACATTTACAATTTTTAACCCTACTGCATTACACTAAAGATACGTATCGCTTACCATGGCCCGCGCAAATCTAATGTGTGCACCGACACCGACACGGAATACACACGCACCCCACTATACGTGTTTAAAGAATTCAACATAAAATCAGCAATAAAATTGAAAACATTTTGTTACGTTTTAAATAAGTTCAGCAACGTTGTCTGCGGCCGTCACACGACTTTGATCTTTGTTATCGCACATAAATGTACAGAATCGTACGCGAGGTTCAATTCTAAAATTATTTTTGGACCGATAAGAAGCGTTAATTTTACGAGCCAGTGATAATTTGCTAACTTCCGACAGAACATCGCCCTAGTTGAATCGTTCCGAACACTTGCCGCATAAAATTACCTGTTTACTTTTATTTTTCTTAGAGGTATATCTTCATAATCTGATAAAATAGGTACGCTAGACCTTACATAAACGTAATTTACAAAAGGGTTTATGGTAAAGATTTTAATATTATTATCGTTTACCTAACACTGTAGGCAATTACGACGTTTAGTCGTCCCTACGAGTCAAAGTCAAAATTTTTTATTCATCAAAAGGTACACGTAGGTATACACTGGATGAACGTCAAATACTTAATACGGTTCATCGGCTTTAGGCGCCCCTTTGGCTAAGGTAGGCCGAAAGAAAAAAGCCGGCAGAAAAAAACTCTCGGTACATACCTTTGGCATTATAATATTACTTCTTACTAATTTTCTTAAATACGCACGATTAGACAGTAGAGGAAGACAACCCTATAATGTGCCTATAGGTGGCATATGGATGTTTAATGATATGATTGATAGATTGATGATCAGATTCCCCATAGCTATCTTTAATTTACTAGAAATATTTCATCTAAAGAAGTTACATAAAATCAATCACGATCAATTCCGTTAAAAGAAGTACCACATGCTTATTGGTCCGTGAAATTAATCATAATTATGTTTTTGTTTACTGTTACAAATCTGGTCAGACTAATTATGCAAGTCCGCTCTTTAGGCAATCTCGTTTTTGTCGATCAAGAATCATCCACTGCACTTTATCGAGATATTTAATTACTTTAATTTTGCTCGTTTGAAGATTTGAAGGGTATTGGAATGGTAAACGGCATGAAGCGCGCATAGCCCCGCTGTTAGTA
>DWAV01000265.1:0-22770 GCA_018231305.1 Noctuana lactifera
ATTATTTCTTCTTGTTCCCTTATTTTCGTTAGTAATAAGTTACTATAAGTATATGAAAAGTTATGTGATTGTCCTAACAAGTTTTCTTATATTATATTATTGTGTAAGTTCTTTATTGATACAAGCCACTGATATAGAATTAGGTTTTTTGTAACATTTGTATCATGTTGTATAAAGATTAATAAAGGGACGTCGTTTTTTGTCTACAATAACGTATATCTTAAGGAGAATTCATAATAGTCGTACCTATAGCAAAAGAAGAAATTCCAGTTTCTACATGCTACACATGAAAGGGTTCTGCGGTCGTCTTCAAATCTTAAAACCACCATTCTACCGCATTCTAATGGATTTTTCATCATTCCTTTACTATTCAGGCTGCACTTCAGGGGAATTCATTGCCTGAAGAAATAAGAAGAGCACTTACAAAGAGCCATGTAAAAAAGCTTGTTAAGAGACACTATTTGATGTCATTCTAATTTTCTTTTTATTTAAATGAGTACAAATTAACTGTTAATAAGTTATAATTTCTTATACCCATGAAAACACCATATTATCAGTAGTGTTCACTATTTGCACAAAGGTCTGGCGATGATAACGATCTTTATCTACTAGACTTAATCTAAATGATGCATACTACATGCCACAATTTCCGAATTGTCTACATAATTAATTTTCGTTAATTTCTGTCAACACAATATCGCAGATCCACTAATATGTATGTAAATTAACTCCTATTAAATAGATGAACATTGATGTAAATTAGTACTTTACTATTAATTGTTTTAGCTAATGGTTACTCTTATGTTATTAATCTTATTAAAATAAACAGTACTACCTTTTAATAACTTTTTCAATACGTACAATTTACTGTGTAATTAGTAACCCTATCTACTTCTTATACTTCTATGAGCAAGCTTATTAATTTTACAGTCTGTGGACCTTAAAAAATATAGATTAACTTGT
Organism: Noctuana lactifera; assembly: GCA_018231305.1. Lineage (NCBI taxonomy): Eukaryota > Metazoa > Arthropoda > Insecta > Lepidoptera > Hesperiidae > Noctuana > Noctuana lactifera. The sequence continues at coordinate 964 of DWAV01000265.1, forward strand.
ATTTTAATTAAATTCAGGATATCTTAATAATAAATACATCGTATCTATGAAATGCACATCGTATTTATGTACATTCACTGACAGCTATTAACTCACTAAAACAAAACAGACATTACAACCGTTGTTTCTACATAAATAAATAGAAATAATGAGGGAAGCTAAGAGGGAGAATAGCAGGGTGGTTTTGCAATTTGTCGTAACATTGGTTTATATAAAGTTCTTTGAGCCAGTTTCAATTGTGCTCTGAGAATACTCGCTCGCCCTCGTAATGGGTTGATTATTATAGATTTTACACTTATTTATTTTTATGTCAATTTTTATTGACCTAGTCTGAAGCTCGAGCAGCGGACTGGTGAGAGACACATTGTGATGACTTTTAGTATTAATGAATGCGGTAATCTTCGAGTAAATCTATAATAAGTCAAAAATTAAACAGTTATACTATATTCAAAGAAACTTATTGACGATAACATTACCAATTTATATTCAAAGATGACAAGTAACAATGAAATATTTAGGACACATAAAAACAGGTCTTTATTCACGTACCTACAAATATTTATTTATTCCTATGGCTTAGCTACAATTCAATATCTACGGATTCTATGTTTCAAAGTCGCTCACAAAGCAAATTCTTTTGTACGTAATGGCAATTTATTTCATTTCTGTTTCTTGACTCCATCAATGATTTTACACAGAACCTTCTTTTCCAAGTGCAAAGTGGATTTATGTTTAAACAAAAAATTTATATTTTTAAGTAATTCGTCAATATTTTTGAATGAAACAGTTCATAGTTAGAGTTTAATAAAAGTCGATTTCGTACCTACTGTATTGTGTTGCACATAATAGTCTCAGTGAATATGCTTCAAAAGGCTTTTACTATTGTTACTTACTCGATCTATATGAAAACTCTTAATCATAAAAGCTCCGCTGCGATTGCAATGTACGGGATATTCACATTGTCGGAAAGCTGCAATCAGCTACTCTATAGAACTTTTTGAATATTTATATTCAAACTTAGAGTATAATAAGGACGACAATAGTTTTAGTAGTTTCACAGTAAGATTGATAACGGACATGCGCAATCCAGTGATAGCGGTCGTTGGACGAAGTTAAGTTCAACGGTGCATCAAGCGAAATTGCACCTTATTATATCTTATTAAAATGCTATGTTATTAAGTAGAATCAGTTGTTACTGTGTGCATTAATGCAATTGTAAGCTTCTACCAGCCGCGTCGCTTACAAAGCTCTTACATGCAATACTTACAAGTAAAGTCGCAAGGAGAACTAAATTGTTTTACGTGTGTGTACGAAAAGCTCCGTGTAGGTAGGTACATGTTACAGTTAAAACCCGTTTTAGATAGAACGCGTTTTCCCTAGTTAAAACTAGTTTTTACCAAATGCCTTTGTTAAAACTAGAAATAACTAGTAAAACTACTGATATATTTGATTTTCAGATAAAACTAAACCTTAACCTAACCTAATCTAACTTTAAGAACTCCTCTTTCCATCGCATTTAACTATAACCTCGCTTCGGAAAGACGCATGTTGTCTAGTAAAAACTAATTTTAACTAATATTCTATTTTGAACATTAGTTAGTTCTAGTTTTAACATAGGCATATAGTAAAAACTAGTTTTAACTAGGGAAAACGCGTTCTATCTAAACACGGGTATTAACTGTAGCATATATATATTTTCGTAGAAGCAAGATAGGGCAAACGAGGAAAAGCGTTAGTAGTAAAAGCGAGCAAAACGCCGGCTCGCCGGGCGACACTTGTCAGTACATTGTGGGGCACGCAGAGGGATGGTGTTCTCGTGGGGACTCGATTTTGGCGCTCGATTTCCCGATTTCCCGCGCTAGTATCGCTCACGTGTTTTCTTAGTTTAACTTCGACTATGAACTACATCAACTTTCGAAGCACGCTCCTGATGAGGCTCGTGTGTTGTAATGAAGTCGTGTAGTTTAATATTAACAATAATGAACTTATGATTGTGCCGTGCCACTTAAACGTTGTCTTCGATTGGCTGATAGAGTAAGTAGGCTATAATTTTTTTTATTTAAAACGCTTTGCTTAAAGGGATATCAGTTAGCGGTTTATTTCTTTCGAAGGGTTTATGACTGTATTTTATTTAGGACCTATACTTAAGAAAAGAGATTGAGGTTTACGTTTACTTATTTCCTGTGCGTTTTCAATAAAAATGTACAATCGAATTACTTTGTAATTTAGGTATGTGGTTTCTTTATTGTTTTTGGACAACGGAAAAACATATTAAAAATGCGTTATATTTTATTTTGTATACTAAATATATAGTTATAAGTTTATTGTTAGGTTACTGTGACATATAATAATATACATACAACCTTACCTTACGTGCTATTTTCAAACAAGAAAAAAAAACTCTCAATACGTCGTTTACCGTCTGTCTCAAACAACTATTTATAACATGTCTTTTGAAAAATGTTTTGTGAGCTGTGGATTTTGTAACAAATAAATAAATGACTATCATATTTTTATTACATTTCAAAATTCATAATTTTTTTTTAAATATTTATAAAATTCATTTTTAAAATCGAATATTTGCAAAGTAAGAGAATCATTAACCCAAGCAGTCTACGGTACAGTTCATGATATCTACAGCCTACTTCCCTTCAAAGGGTCATATAGATACACTGCAACCCTTAATGGAATGCTTCCGGTAGCAGTAATTACGGTTACATTTTTGCCTTTCAAACAAGAACCCACCGATGCGTGCGGCGTAGCTGAAGGAGATAAGAAATGCTAATTATTTAACCTCGTATTATTTAATCTGTAGTCGCATTATTTTGCTAATAAACCAATTTAAGATTTAAAAAATATTGGAAGACAAAAAAAAACAATCTGGGACCGTAGAGATATTGCACCCAAAATTAATTTTATTATTATTAAAATAAAACGTAATTGTACAGTTATCTTAGTCTTATTTCTCTGGCTTTTAAATAGACGCGTACATAATACATAAGTATATGTATCTAATAGTGTATTGCTTTATTATTTCCAAATTTCAAGCAGGCAGGTTTTTTGTCTTTAATTCTTAAAACATATTTATTTCAATTTTAAATATTGGCGTTGTTAAAAAATATGATGTGAAAACAAAAAAAAGTTTTATCATACATAAACAATTGAGAGTCCAAAAATGTAGATATACTGTAACTATTTACGCCTAGATTATATACCGAAAACCAACATTCAATTTAATTAAATAAAAAATCCCATCAATTAAAGCAAACAAAGCTGTTACTGGCAGTAAATAGGCACAATGGAGAATAAAAAGAAAAATGCACTGTTCCGCGCATGTACCAATCGCAAATTGAAGAGGGAAGCGCGTCGTCCGTTTGATCGGTAATTCAGGTTTATACCGGGTGACTGATTACAGCTTCGGGCTGTAACCCTATCCGACATAGCCAGTTCTTCAAAAATTGTTTTAAAAAACACAGGGTTCAAATTTAAATGTAAGGCTACAATAGTGCCCACAGAAAGTAGTAGCTACCTACATTGCTACCTTAATCCGTAAGAACGCATCTCTGTAAGACTAGGAAGAAATAAAGTAAGGAATCATTTATTTCACACAAGTGAAGTCGACAACAATAAATGACCAACGTTTTTGAAACCTAAACAGAGAAACAAAAACAATGCATATTTTAAAACTACTAGTAGGTAATTAATAATATTATAATACTGTAAACATAATTGGATTGTATTCAATTAACGATTTAGAGCCTTAGGAGCTGGTAAGAACATCCTAGATTTGGATCTAGATTTTCCGATATCCAAGCAAGCCGATTTGAGCTTACGTAACGGATAAACAACGGAAGCTTCTAAAAGACGCCCAAGGCAACGATCCTGCCGCAGATAACTCATAATATAAACAAAAACTTTTCAGTTCCGGTCGAGCTGCCGATGCATTCCGCATTCGGAAGACTAATTTGCTTCTCCAGTAGCACAGAAACCTCAGAGGCTTAGGGAAACTTTTTTACGACTTAAAACTCTTAAGCCTATTTATACTTAAAGGTTAAAGTTTAGGCTTTCGTTAAAAAAGTTACAAGTGGCTCTTGACAAAATTTTTGGTCCAATTTATGTCTTGTTACAGTCGCTTAGAAATCAAAACGGAACGTTACAGGCTATTAAATTTTTACGCATCACTAAACCAGCATCAAATTATTATTCATTGGTTCAACGACAAACTATGCATACGTAAGAATCTTGAGCTTCTAAAGGGAGCATAAAATTCCTTTGAGAGAAATAAATCTCCGTTATCTTTATTTGCAAAGTAATTTGAAAAGATTTTAATTAGCTGTTTGAATAATGTTCGTGTACTGTAAACTGTTGCTTCTGCTTATTTGAAACAAGATGACTTTTTGCATAAATATTCGTGAATTAAACTGAAAGTCTATCTCAACATTGTACAGGAAGATTTACTTACTTTTATTATTTAGGGGATTTTAATAACCTATTTTCTTATTTTATTTATCGAATACTTTAATTTTTACTTGATACGACACCGAAAGCGTATTAAAGTAGAAGATAAATTCTCGAACTGAGGGCTTGGCTAAGTTACATACGCTTTGAGCGTGTTGTTACCGATTACTTTAAAATTTTTGGGTGACTATTCTTAACTGTTACTAGTATGTCAATCTTTTACAGTTTCTATTGACCCGTTTATCGTTAGATGTATAGGCTCTCTATGTGAGTACTGATTGCCGTTAGGAAAAATAAATTCCCCCTTTTCTTTGATATTTCCGTTAATTTTTAACTACCAGCATAGATGTTTGCGAATCTCAATGTTCTTTGTATTTCAAACTTAAATAAAATGTTTGAATTCAACTTCACTAAGCCACATGCAATGATCATAACTAGAACCCCATTAACAGTTTAAGGAATCAATTAAGTCAAGTGTCAATTGTTAGGAATTATAACACCTAGCCCATTGATAGCTAAAGCTGTCAATACGAACTACTGCCGGAATTTTCAAAGTTTTGTATTTCTCGCGTAGAAATAACTTTGTGCAGTCGAGATAACAAGAAAGCAAGAAAAGATCTAACGATACTTTTCCAAGAAAGAGTCGCAATCAGTTGTTAGATAAAGTTCGACTCGGCGAAGCGCACAATCTAAAATTGTGCGAGAACTGTTTAAAATTGTAGCCACCTGTTTCAAAGAGGGACTTCTAGGGTTCCCTCACTAATAAGCGAATATGACACGTTTTGTAGTTTGAAGAGCACCTTTTTTGCACCTTTATTTTGGTTCTAGTTAAATAGCAGTTCTAAGCAACTTTATTAGAAGCTATGAAGTTCATTTTAAAACATCTACATTTCTACACCAATTTTAATTACCAACATAAGACAAAATTGGCGACAGCGTCAGCCCTACCCATCAGTAATGTCTAAAATATGGTGTACCTACTCAATACAAATTCGTATTCCTGGATTTATATTATCGTTTTGGCTATTCCTACCGTCAATATGAGCTAAGATGCTCCATTAACGACTGTCCAAAAATAATCGAAATATAATTATCTTATTTATTATTAGTACGGAATCCTATCTTGGGCGTGTCCAACATATTCTTGGTGCATTCTGAAATGACTCTAGCACCTTTCCTGTCGTTTCTAAGATGTAGGAGACTTTCTATTCATACTTCGTTACTTGCGCTCGCCTGCAAAACGTTGGAACTGCAATTATTTAATCACCATTTTGCCGTCTCTTTTCTTTCCTGTCGCAAAAAATTATGTGTATTGATGTAAACGAACATTTAAAATTGAAAAAATTGTGATTAGTTTGTCTACAATTGAAGTTTTAGAATGCTTGATGGTATTTGAAAACTATTTTAATTAAAAATAGAAATGATCATCGCTACCTTCATAGCTTGCCGTCTTGGGCCAAGTTCGGGAGTGGCAGTTGGGAAACACTTCAAATATTATAAAAGTTGCGCATAGTTTATGTCCAATAAACTAACTATTTATTTAAACAATTATCAAAGCAGAACTTTGAACGTTTAAGATCTACATTTCACCTGAGTGATTGGGCTCAGATCTTTGCCAATAAAATTAAGACGTCTGCTTCTGGTATTCCTCGCTGTAGTTGTGTTTATGTTTCTGTTTTTTTAATTTATTGTTTAAGGCTACAACGTTATTTACGAATGCCTCCTGCATACCAGCTCAAAAAGCGGCCATGTAGCAAAACATCCTTTCGAAATGCTAAATTATAAACTAGTCTAATTTTAGATTTCAATTTGTAATTACTTGCAACAATAGCAGTGTACTCGATGAATGAGGTTGCTTCCTGTTATTGAATATCTGACTTGATAATAGTTCCGTAACAGCGTAGCACATCGCATCCCGTGAGACAGTTAAATTAATTCCTGATTGACAGATACATTATGTGGTTTATGCAGGACATCGTGTAATGAGCAGCATTGTAACGCGAACGCAAAACTATCAATTTAATAGATGTTACTGAATTATTCAGTTTGGTGGTAATAAAACGTTTTTGCGGCAAGCGCCTGCGTTGTGAATCACGTGTCTTTTTTTTTCTATTTCTTTCAGCTGCAAAATATGTAATTATAAAATGTTCGGAATGCTTTTTTATTTAGGTAGTTTTTATGCACCTAATTAAGTATACATATTTTTTGTTTTTAGTGTGATTTTAAGAAGGAAGTGATGGAAAGTTAGACTGGTTCTAACTTATTTATTTATGGGCGCAACTTCATTAAAAAATTCATTCAACTATCCCCTACATTACACCAGCAACGACATAAGTAAGATGATAATTCTACGAAATTTAACACGCGGTTGCACGGCCGTTTTTGTTGAAATAATTTCATAGAATTATGTCGTTATCGGTGTCGAGTTTGGTGGGTGTCGTGTCATCACGATCAATAAAGATCTATCTGATGTTTTAAATACCTTACAAAAGTTTGATAACATTTACTTGCTTCCCGAAAATCAACGTGACCACCATCTTACCACAACAGTTCACTCACCCAACTTGGAAACTGCCTAAATTTGTTTGCATATGAATTTGCATATACAATGAGTACTTATATCGATTACGATATATACTACCTGCGTCACCTATCTTACCAAATGATCTGCTTATATTCTGATGTAATGCTAAGCAAATATTCATAGTACGTATAGATTGTAGGACAGTATTAGTTTTATTTTAATGGCTAAATGAATTTCACAGTCTAGAAGTCTAGGGACCCTCAATAGATTAATTAAAAAAGAAACTCCTTTGCGGAATCCAAAGAATAATGCCCGTAGTTACATTGTCTGTCTGTATTGTTCACTGTAATTAGGTGACATATTATTGTTACTCTGCCTACGTTTAGTAAAAATAACGGACAGTAATAAACGAAGCCAAAAGCTTTTTTTCTTCTACTCGTATATTCGGGCAATTTTTACGAAATGTCAAATGGTAGAGTTTTCGATAATGATGACAAATGATCGCCATCCGTTACGTCGATAAAATTCGTCGACGACAATTGGCTTTTAAGCCCGCAATGCATTTTGGGATTGGAGATGCATCGCTGGATTCACTAGTTACGGTCTCTAGATATCCTTAAGTCGCGGGATTACAGATTGAAAAGTAAGGATTTCTTTTCTTTTTGAAAGTAGGTATTATTAGAAAAAGATTCTTGAATAGTATTTATTATGTTTGTAAGAATTCTTTGTTTGTACCCTAATGTGTACACTGTACATAGCCGCGCTAGTACCTACTCGTAGTGTGGATCGCAAGCGATCTCACAGATTAAGCATCCTCAGGCACGGTCGGTACTAGGTTGAGTGACCGTTGCTAGTGGGAAACTTCATGGTAAACCATCGGTCAGCTGTTATCAAAAAAGCCCCTGTAGAAGTAATGAACTGAAATTTTTAACTGAATATATTTCCAGTCCAGAGACCTCTTATAAAGATTGATTTCATAATTCCAAACGTAAATGTACCAACAATATTAACAGTATTAAAAGCAGTGCTGCCTACAACGACTGGTAACGCGGGCGCGGTCACCTAAACTCATCTCTTGTAAGATTAACGTCAGCTACAAAGTGTTGCTTTTAATCAGCGCTTCGTTTACAATGTTACTAATTCTACTTACTAATAGCTTTTTCACAATGTTACTAATGATAAATTAGTAACTAGAGGCCATGAATCTCATTCAAGGATTGATTTAATGCAGTGCGTACTATAATGACGTGTCGGGTTGATGACTTTAATATGCTTACAGCTAACCCCCTGCTTGCGTAAAAGAACCCTCACTAAACCGACAAATGACGTATATATACAGTAAAGGTATATGTACTTGCATTCAATCGAGATTTATAGTGGACCCAGGTGCGTTTATATAGCAGTCGTTTTTTTGCGGGTGAATTAATAATTCACCTACGATTGGGATGAAGAAATCTCTTCGAAGCGAAGATTGCTCGCATTGGTACCCACTTTCCTTATAAACATACCCCACATCAAGTTGGCTTCCCGTGTTAATAAATAAAACCCTTGCTTATTCATTGACGTGGTGTAAACTTTTCTCTAGAAATTCGAAGTCGTAAAGACATAAATAAATTTACCTCGTATATTTCCTTCGACCCTACACACAAACTTACTTAACCTACCGTTGCCAGCGCTCTCAGAACTTCCGATATTTCTGAGAGTAAATCAATATACACTCGTACATCAGTTCTGATGAATTAATTAATAAATGCAAATTAAATACAATCAGCTTAATTGAGTACCAAGACCGCTATATTACTCATAACACATACATTTTGCAATCGCTGCTCTTAATTAATTATCAAATACATTTAATGAACGAATTATATATTTTACTCTATAAAATAATTTACTATACAAATACAAGTTTGGGATTGAGTTTTCTCTTTAAATAGATACCTACACTCGAACATTATAATAAAGTTCTAACTTAAAATAAACAACAGATAGGTACCACATGTCAGCAGAATTTCAAACTTCTTATGTTACGTAAGGCAATCTAAATTACTCCTCAACATTTCAAGACAGTTTCTTTCTTTAAATTACTGTAGTATTTGTTATTGTCATGAAATAGTTATCTACTAATATTCTACACACAACATTTAAATAATATAGGCATGTTTCTATGCTATATTTGCTTTTAATAGAATATATGCAGATATTACATATCATAGATACTTAATTAAGAAAATTATGATTTGCATTAACATTGAAGCAATTGACCTGATTACTAATATTATTGCTGTAGATATCCCATCTTGATAAGGTAATTATCATATTTGCTCCCGTAATGTGGGCATCGTTAAGACTGCTAGGTCATTATAAGATCCAAATCTCTTATCGTAAATTAAAATATAAATATGCTTAATAGAAACTAGGTACAAAATAAATTGACGATAGTTTCTAAGAAGAATTATATGATACTAAAATAATTCTGATAAGTAATTATTATAAATTGTAATATTTTATAAATTGAATAAGAAAATCATTCCAAATGCCTTCGCAAAAAGACTTAGTAAATACATTTAACGTTCAACTTAATGGAATACCATTTATCATTTATCTATAACTTAGAATTGACTGGTGGAGAGTATAACAAGAAATTAAATTCGCCCTTAGAGTATCTGTGCTTTTCGAATTCAATGAATAATATTAGTTCAATAAGTAAGAAGCAGGAAGCCGAGCAATTTTAAGCCGCAAGCAATAATTTTCAACTGATCATGCACACAGACGTCTGCGATTTAGTCAACAGAAAGCACGGACATTATGTCCAATTTAATCTCAATGCGAAATCGTAGCGAATCGTAGCGGTCGAGACCAACAATGCTAACTCCGAAGTTTCAAACTTCACCCCGCTCTCCCCTCCCTACTTTCCCAAAGGACGTTGCCGGGCAGTATGTGGTGGAATTTTGGAGAAGTCCAATTTAGCCCTATTTATGCAACACCCGACTTCCCCAACGTATATTGGACTCAAGTATGTGCACTAATAAGTTTAATCGTGCTGTCTTAATAGATTAGAAGTATTTATACTACTGTATTCAAGCAGATAATAATATAGAAACTGGAAACTGTTTACATAACTAATTCTAATTAACTCACGCTAACTTTGTTTGGATTTTCTGATTTTTATTAGGTAATGTGATAGCGGTGGTAATCTAGTGGTTAGAAATTAGCCTCTTATTGGATTAGGCCACGTTCAAAATCTCAGCGGCAGGCACCAATGACTTATAATATGCGTTTCAGGAATCAAACATCATTAACTGTGCTCACCAACACGCCCTTGGCCAGCGTGGTGGACTATGGCCTAAACACTTCTCATATTTGACAGGAGACCCATGCCCAGCAGTGGGACTATAATGGGTTAATGATGATCATGAATATGATAGCTTAATTGTTGAATATAACCTACCCACGGAAAAAGACGTCTTAGAAATAGAATAGGTACCAAAGATACTAAAAAAGACAGACACCACTACATAGTTTAATGACGATTGATTAAGTACATACATATAAATACAAGTAAAATCAAAGTACCTAATATTTCGCTGAGATAGATTGTAAAATTTGATTTTAGTAGATAAGTACCTACTGTATCTTTTAATATCAAACGAGGTATGTACGTACTTTAATAAAACAGTAGCATGTATAAATTTAGCGTGGAGCAAGAGCTGTAACTTCATCTGCAGTCATAAAAAATTCACTACTTCAGTCTTGAATTATATTTTACATTTCGGCTAAAATGTTTCACGAAAACTTTGATAACTTACAGAGTAACTAACTGTACACACAATCCTGGCCTTACGGATAGTATAACTGAATTTAGTTCGTCCTAGACTTTGGTTTTCCAAACATTTGAACTCGTTGGAATCGAGCTCAAAAATTCACTCTGAAGTTACGTTCTCATGAAGTTTGAAGCTCTCTCTTAAATTTTCGTTAAAGTATATAACTTAGAGCGTTGCAAACAAGTAAGTTTTATCCGGAGAATATTTTTATTAAGGATTACATTCAAAGAAATAACAAGTTTGGATTGCAAACTTAAATTTAATATCACTGACATTGTTTATAAGTGAAATTTGTATGTATACTAACAAGATGGCTATTATGTTTCTGAATTAAAAATATCTATGAGTATGTTAAATTGGATTCCTAAAATTATCTTGATTGCCATAATAGTTCAATCTCCTATTATGATTGATTGCGGCGGATAAATAATTATGACTGAAACTGAAAGTAGGTACGACTGCAATATGAATAAAAATGTACCTATTCAATTCAACGCTTTACGAGTATACCGAAATGTAAATGCGCTGTCAGTTGACAGAAGAAGTTAGCTTAGGCGGGCGGCGCAATAAGACTCTACGTTGACAGTAAGGAGTTGCAATGTTACAAGTCGTAAAAATCCGCAGTACGAATATTGAAAATACGCAGGGCTTCAAGTCACTTTATGTGTTATTACAACAGCGGAGTTTTGGTGTTAATCTTGTTATTTTCTGAGCCTGCTGCATTTTTTTTAACGTTTCACACTCCAGCCCCACACAAATTTGAATGATGAATTTAGATTTCTGTTACCGGTCTGGGTGTGTGTCCATGGCATCCACGACACAGGGAATCCTAGTGTCGGACTGTGAGTGTGAAGCATTATTTATTTAAGTTATAAATTTTCAATATTTTCTAGCTTCTATTTCAACATCAACAATGTCTCAAATGGTTTTGAACCTCAGTCACGGTAGTCTTATCCAAATTGTGGTTTACTCAAGCACACTGTCAACACAATTCCGCGATTGCGGTGCACTAAAATGAGGTCTAGTAGCTGCTTCACACGGTAATCTTATACTTAAAAGACAAAATAATGGTTAATAAATCCTTACAAATAGTGTTAACAAAACATTTGAGTGTAGTTACAGTTTTTCAATAGTCGCTAGTTATCATGATACTAATTGCCATTCTAACGAGAGGCCAATTCGAGACTCTTGAGAAGCCATTATACTATCATAGCCTAAAAGGTGGTAAAGCTGCTTCAATACTATAAGTATTGAAGCAGCAGTTTATCAGTTTTACTATCCTATAGTCTTAACTTCTTTATTAAAACTATTATTATCGTCACGAACATTCCTGCGCGCCCTGTTTGGTAAGAATCTACGTGCATTATACATCCAACCAACAATTTCATGTCGTTCATAGAAATGACAAATCAAACACTGCTTTTGTTGTCCGTTGGAGATCATTCAATGCCTCTTAACACAATCATGTGACAGCAGCAAATAGTTAACAGTGCCCAGTTCCCGCTCATTGTCACACCTGCGTGCGTCTCCATTCTTCTAGTTCAGAAGTGGAGCACACGGACCTCCCTTTGCACTGCGATTGTACTGGCTTGAATTGTTTCGTTGAATTTTTTTTTTAAGTATTTTAAAATCACAAAATCACACAAAATCTCGCTTTTTTCTGAGCTTAGTCCATATAAAGACAAATCAGTAATTATATATTTTACTTTTTGACATTTCTGTGATTTCAAAGCAGTTTAAATAGGTTAAGGAAGCCGATTCCAGCTGATTAAAAACGTTCAACATTCCTCTTATTTAATAGTCATAAACACTTTTTAAATGTATTATGTTCTTCTCTACACACATAGATTAAATTTTATCAAAATTACACATCCTGCTAATCAATTATTCCTGCTGCCAATACAATAAAGCATCAAAATTACACATCCTGCTAATCAATTATTCCTGCTGCCAATACAATAAAGCTACGATGTATTTCTCTGCACGCGTATTCCATTCCTGCACATGTATTCCATTGCCTGCAACTTGTATTACATTCTTATTCATTCCAACACACCGCCAACATCACAAAGCAACAACGCATCCCTGCACCTGAATTCCATTCCTCTTGTTGCAAAGTGGAACACACGGGCCGTCCGTCTTTTCACTGCGATTGTGTCTAGTCGCATTGTCTCGTTTCATTTATTCTATTCTATTCCTGAATTGCAGTCCTTCCTTTCTTGAATTATTCGCACCAGAATTTTGAGTAGGTACGTTATTATAGTTCTTTCGGCAAGCATTTGAAAAGGGATTTAAATTGTTTTTCGTTTACGGGTAGCAAAAGAGTATTACCGTGCCACGTATACGTAGTTACTGCATACTATGGTCATCCACGTCCAACCTCAAATAGGAGGGAGGCGTTACTACTCGCGGACTAGGATAGTCGCCTCAAACATTGTGTGTCCGGCGGCAACCCTCCCTAATATCGAGACACAAGTACTTGCCACAAAACTTTTTTAACGGCGGGTTACGAGGACAGCGGTGGTACCTCCCCGGATGAATCTTATAAATTCTACCACCTACCAAAATCTATAGCTGCCAATTTAATGATACTGCTTATTATTTTCAAATAAACTGCAATTTTAGCTAACACTTTAAAAAAGGTTGTGAAAAAAAATGGATGATCAAATAAAATAACTGACATGGGCGACACCAAGTTCAGGTTCACACCTTATATTGCAGACCTTCTTTAAATTACTCGCTTCGTATACCGGTATTTCCGTGGCTCCCGCAAAGACATTTGAACATACGTTCCGACGTTAACCAAAACCAAACAAACCAAAGCTGACACGAAGTTTAATTAGCGTGCAACTACCGAGACAAAAGATACCTGAAAACATTCGTCACTAAACGAGTCACATAAAACAAGAAACTTCAGATTTTTAAAGCTAAACTTCGCAACTTCAAGTTGGAATAGTGATACAGTATGAAAGTATAAAACATCACGTATGCTTCCACCACCTGAGCTGTTACTGTGAATGTTTTAAACTATTTATGTAAAGTTGCGTCCTCTTTTCTTTTGGCGCATAAATTACGTAACAAATTTAATTTAACAGTAAGTGCGATTCCACCAACCCTCATTGGAGCAGCGTAGTGGAGTATGCTCCAGGCCTTCCCCGGGAGAGACCCGTGCCCAGTAGTGGGACATAAAACGGGTTGAAGGCATTCATACATCAGTTATTGCAAGTACTGGAACCCATGGACACACACATCCAACCTCAAATAGAAGAGAAGTCCTATCTACAGTCGCACATAGCTGTGTTGTTAATGTTACTCATGAGTAGTGAAATGATCGCCTCAAATAAAGTGTTTCTGGCATCCTCAGTCCACACCTCCCCAACACAGTACACAGTACACACACACAGTTATTAACGTTATTTTAAACTGTGCATAAAGTAAGTAAACAATTTGTTGGGATTTATTGTTAGCTGGAATTATGAAAACTATTTTGAAACGTGCATTTGTATGCGCCCAGTTTTTGAGCACATCGGTAAAGTGTGGCAACTGGCAACAGATAACGGCAATATTTCCATGTGCGAGGACTGTGTGTGATTCGGACCGAGCATCTGTCTATCTCTCATTGCGCTGTGACAGAATATTTAGGATTAAAGCCACACGTGGATATTTTGAAAAACCTGACGTTAAGTTACGACATTTAAATTTATAAAATAATTGAATTGTACTATAATTTTGTGTTGCAAATGTTTTAAAATCAATAAAATATGCGTTCTAAAATTTTGTTACATAATAACATTTTGCTAGATTCTCCATATCAATAGAGTTCAGCTGTTATGGCTTTGACGTATTGGCGCTCCCCGGCTACTGTCAAGAGCAAGGCACTTGCAATTCAAATTGCCGATATCTAGTTGGCACATTGCTTGAAATGGGCATGTTTATGCAGATGCAAGGAATCAGCTGTAAGTTACGTCACTTGCTTATTCCTTTAATGAAAACCTGATTGGGTCACTCTGAAATGTTATCTGAATTCGTTATTTAGAAGCAGGTTTAAGATTACTTATGTAATTTTTTAAGTAGGTTGAATTTCAATGAAATCTACTGGTTTTTGTTACAGTTATAACTAACCTACACTTTTATTATCTACATCGTAAGCTTGGCACGGGTTTCTTTTTAGATATGAAAAGGTTTAGTGTTGGTTGCTGGAGAATACCTTTTTATGATTCATTCCAGAAATCCTAACTAAGAATACCAATAAAGAACATCAAAAAAGTTGATATGATGATAACCCCATTGATAAAATAACTTTCATACGTTGATTAGTTTAATATATAAAACATAGTGTAGGTATATACTCGTATATTTATAAGAAGTTTTTCACTTTCCATGAGTAATAAGCGCCACCGCAAAGCGTTAGCCGTGCAGACCCTAAAACAATTTGTTAAATTGATTCAGTGTCGTGGTCACGAAATGAAAAACCTTATTGTGTATGGGTACAGTTTCCACTAGTGAACATATGTGGCAATTTATCACAAAGATAAAGCTTGACATACACGTATGTTTGTTTTAAACGTGCGTGTATATAAATAAAGATTTAAAATCCTTAAATTATATTTTATCGTCCATTTGTTTGGGTCATTACATGTTGTACTTACTACTTAAAATTAACATATTATTAACTTCAACATAATACATATGTATATGCAGTCAGAATCCAGATGAGCCAAGCCTTGACACACTACACTTACTTGAGATAATTCTAGATTTATCTCAAATTCAAGTGTCACGAAAATGTCGAAACCTTAAGTTGTCGTACACAAGTTGTTAAGTATAGATACAAAAACACCTAATAACATAAGATGAATAATAAATCAATGAAATGTTTTCTAATAGGTATGTAAAGTATCTTTCAAATTCCATCATTAGTATTGCAAATAACACTTGTACATTAATTCCACTGGGTTGCATGGCTGAAGAAGCTTCATGGCATCTACAATATCAGTATCTACAAGCTACCATTCCCCTATCATTAATCATTGCAAACCATAATATATCGTATCAACGGACCTATCGTTTAACTTATACTCATTTTCCGGTGACACTACTAAAGCTTTCTATTCACATTTTCCGTTCACGGATGATATGTGCAAAGGTTACTTAGGGGCTGTCCGAGTGGAGGGTACACATACGGTGCACAAAGCATCGGTCAACCGAGAAAGGGGTTCCTCTCATCAATCAATCTAATATTGCGCTACAGAGCGCAACACAACCAGAGAAGGGTTTGTTTGATTGTGCATAAACTCATTTGTCATGTTTTGGTTTCTGCAGGCCCATACAGGACTGTGTATTAAACTACATTCCATTTCATCTTCCGCTTTCCAATGCCAAGCTTAAATTTTTTTTCCATTGAATGAAATGTATCCATCCGGAAATTGGAATGATATATGGTAATAGCCCCTAAGCTTAGTTCACGTTGGTGGAATTAAAATGCCTTAAAAAATAATGATGAATACAGACATGTAGTTGCGATGTCATCCTACTAAGCGATTCATAGAGAAACATGCCAAAAAAAGTAAGGTAAGCTTATATCAATACCTTTAATAAAATACAGACGCTATTGAACCGGGATAATTTAGTAAGATTAGAATTCAAATGTTAATATTTAAGCAGTTATAAATCAATCAAATTAAAATAAACAGTGACAATAAGTTGAAAATTAAAAACAAAACCTCATCTAGAGTAGAGTAACGTTCAACAATATGTTAATGTAGAAGATACGGAAATAAAGAGAAATACGATGTCCGGTTTAAGCCGATGCTTCACGCAACATCAACATGATTGATGCTGGGCCAAATTTATCCGACCCCCGGTTGACCGCATCTTTTGCGCTTTGTGTATAATATTAAGAGCTAAATCAGGTTTGTAAATGTCATAAATTATATAAAGACCTGATACTTACTTATCTTAAATACAAAGATTAGTGCCTTCTTACTTAAAATTGACAATAACTTAGGGAAACAGCTCCTGTGACTATTGTAACTTAGTCATGCTTATTTGATTGATAATAATTGCATTGGATGCCCGGATAAGGCCGACATGTTATTGAAAATTTGTTCACAATGTTTATTGTTACCACAAAATTGTAAACTAGAATGTTTGAACAAGTAAAATTATTCATCTCAGAAAGCGCATGCATAATTAGGTCACGTAGCAATACATTATACGAGATGAAATTAATTGATGACAGCAGCGCGCATAATACGAGTACACTATGAGGAAATATTTTGCTACCACTATTAATGTATAATTATGTCCCCGAATGATCGAGATTAGCTCGGTATTTATTTTTGGTTAATCGAATAAATGGAATTGACATCTATCTTATTATCTTGACATCTTATGGCTCATTTTCATTGGTCGTTAAAGCCCACGTTCGGGGTACAGGGGATTTCTGTTTATGCATGCCATATATTATGTTCCGCATGCAGTAACCGTTTTCATTTAATATTTCATCATAAGTGGGAACATAAAGTGGGAGGCACACCATAGATATTGTAGCAATTTTTCATTGCCTGAAATCACGGATGAAACGATTTTTTTTAAATGAAACCTAGCTAGATAGATTTATCGCCCCCGAAAGCCCCTGTATACTAAATTTCATGAAAATCGTTGGAGCCGTTCACGAGATTCAGATTAGGTATATAATATACCTATAAACCTATATATACCTATATATACCTGTATCAGTTACTTAGCAGTTACTGAATAACTTTAGCAATTATCACAGAGAAAAGAAATAAAGAAAAAGATAGGATATACTCTAAAGGTTGAGGTTAACATGGCGATGATTGAGGAGAGGACAACGGTACACAATAAAGTCCCTTGAGACCGCAGTTCCGTCTACTGTTTGTACTCTGTCCACTTGGATTAACCTTTAAGCTTCGTGATTAAACATGACTAGTGTACAGACAACTAGCGTGAATATTAGTGTGAAATGTCTAGTACTATACAAAAATATATTGATTGATGAAAGTGCAGCTACAACTGCTATAGCTATAGCTAAGATGTGACTTCATAGAAATATGGTCTTTTATGAGTCAATAATGTAACCATTGGATCAATAAGCATCTAAATGATGTCTATTACAAGAATGCAGTGTTTGCAGATGTGCATGTGTTAATGATATTCCTTTAAATCTAATTGCCTTCAACCCTTTTTATATCCCACTGCTGGGCACAGGTCTCTCCCCACAACCGGGGAAGGCCTGCAGCATACTCCATAAACCTAATTGAGATATTTTAATATTTCGGCTTTTATTTTCATTTTTCTCTTCTCTATTATATTGACTAGCTAACCCGACAGAATCAGTTCTCTCAATATAATAAAAAAAACTTGAAATCCGAGCGAAAAAAATGCATCGAAATCAGTCAATACGTTCTCGAAATATCATTGAATATTATATAAAGACTTATTAATATATTTGTAGTCATTGAAAAAATTAACGCTAGAGTGATAATATATTATGTAGTCGTTTTATATGTTACGCAATGTTCGAGTGATTGATGAGAGGTCAGTAGAACGCATCTGTATCCGGTGTGACCGCAGCTTTGTAATGATAAAATACTGAGTACTTTAGTACTGAGTAGTTAATTATTAGCTAGTGTAATGATATTTGAAGTTTTTCTAGTTTACTCGAATCATTAGACATATACGAGTAGGTAGCACAGAATACGTACAAAGAGAGCAATTTGATAAGATTTTTTATATAAATTATGAAATTCGTTGAAAAAAACTTTATTATTTGTGACGTTCATCGATGTATCGATAATTGAATACTTAAGTTTACTCTTGGTTAAAAAGAATAATTAATTTAAATTTAAATTTAGTTTAAATAAAATAATTAATTAGTTAAATAATTCAACTGTATCAATAAAAGTATCTACATGCGGGGATTATCTTCATTGTTCAGAAATCGAACTAAATAAAATAGAAATTTATTATAATAAATAATATAATATTTATTATAATATTTATTTATTTATGTATAATACCTATATAGAAAGTCATTTTAATTTTTTCACAATCGCGAATATTCATCGGTTACATACAAAATAAGTAAGTAATAACAAGAGCAATAGTCAAAGTAAATGTATATTCGAGTACATATGGATACCAGCAACTGGCAAGCACTTAAACAGTGACTCGATACACAGCACGAACGGTAGAGAATAAATGCGTTACCGAACATCAAAGTGATCGGTTAGTGATCGAAGTGAGAGGTTAGTGACGAGTACTCAGGTATCATTTGGCCAAAGCTTTGCCACGCTAAATAAACCGTCTGAATGCATTACTGTCCCGGAAACTGTTGCATTTACTACTGATGCGTTGAATGATAGGTAGACAGAGTTAGAATGCGTAATTATTAAGGTTTTCTGCATTAAAATTAGTTCTTTGTTGCGTCGTTGTGTATTTTCGGTATTACTTTGGATTTGGAATAATTAATAAAAAAAGAGGTTATTTACTATCGAAATCATTTTGTAAAAGAGATAATAAATTATGGTGATTCACAATCATGAGTATATTCTATGCAGACGGCCACTAGATTGAGATAATAAGTGGTTACCATCGTCTATTTATAAGTGGTCACCGCGTCTATGAGGTCTTTAAACGAGTTTTTTGGAAAACTCCCGATGATAAATAAAAAAGAGGCAAAACAATTAAGACTAAGTACGAGTTTTTATAGACCAAAGGCTTAGGTTCTCTGCAATTTACTAAGCGGTCAGCCGAGACCCTGAACGACGTTGTCCCATAATCAATCATTCTGTACTGATACGCCGTGACGTATCAACATGAAATCGACTGTGACCTCGCATTGTGACGCTTTTGCTCGTTACCAGTTTCAGTTCAGCTAAAATTTATATACAACTAGCTGTGCCACGCGGTTTCACCCGCATTAAGAATAGTAACGTTATGCTTGACTATAACCTTCCTCGTGAATATACTTGTACACTATCATATACAAAAGGAATTTTTCAAATCGGTCCAGTAGTTCCTGAGATTAGCACGTTCAAACAAATAAACTCTTCAGCTTTATATTATTGTTATAGAAGTATAGATATGTGTTACAAATACATTAAATTAAACAAAATTGTAATGGTTATTGGCAAATAGGTAGCGCTAAGGTCCCTTTTATTTAAATTGGCGACCTCTAGTTATTATAAAAAGAAAATCAAACGTTTTTATTCGTAAATGATGTAGACACTTATAGACAAGGAGATAAGGTACCGTCTATGTGTACTTCACGAAATAGTATCCTTTGCCTATTTGACCTTTTCCGTTTATAAGTACTCTTGTTGTGCCGTTAATAGGGTGTAATACGTACGTACCAATTTAAAACGATTTCGAGGCGAAAATCCCACACTATAATCTAATACTATTTTATTAGTCTTTATAATTATTTATAAAAACACAAAACAATTTTCGTAGCATAAAAATCAATATTTTATCCCTGTTCTGAATAAAGTTAAAATAAACTCACGTGTAGCTTTCAGAAATGCCAGACTAATTTTAATAGTTAAAACTTCACGTAAAAATGTATACAGACGTATATATCTCACGAACCATTTAATGATTAAATACGTTATTAAAACCTATATAACCTACCTAAATCGGCGTTAGTGGGGGTAAAGCACATCTTTAAATATGAGAGCAAATATCCCATCCAAAACAAAAAGCCACAACGCTATTTGCTTCTCATCAGTCGAAATTGTAGCAGCTCTTGGCAAGGGTGTAGTGAAAATCAAATAAATCGTTAGCCCCCGAATGTGACATTGCTACGAGCAAGTTTTACGTATGTACCCCACATACTAATCTTTATTCATTTCTTAGACGCGTACTATGTAAAAAATATTACTTAAAGAAGATAGCATTATTTGGTAGCTAAAGTATTTCGGCATTTTTCTTTTAGCTTCTCTTTTCGTATTGTTTATGAATGTGAATGTAGCAGAAATGTCCTCGAATATTAATTTGTAGTTAAAAAGGAATCATTAATAAAATGTTATACATTAAATAAGCTATAGTCCCACGTAGATGTCGTTCCGCCCACAATATTTTCAATGTATCTTATCTACCTATATTACGTTCTTCCAGGAAATTCCTAACATCTAATCGTTTTACATAGTTCAGAGAAACCACTCTAAACCACTTTTCTCTCAGCTTTTGTACTCTACAATATAATATTATTCAGAATCTGCACTTTCAGCTATTCCAGCTGTAGCCGACCGTCAATTTCTCTATGGTCACTTCCAACGTCTATTTTAGCCATTATCGTTTTAGTGTTATAGAATATTTCGCATATACATTCAAATTGCAATACATTTTCAAAGACCACAAGAAATAATAAAATTTTATGTTAAAGATCTACGAGATCGAATAAAGCTATGGGATCCGAATCCTCTAACAAAATTTCTGAAATTAGTTCATTAGAAGCAGAAGCATTATGTTTTGATTAAATTTAGCAAAGGCACAGCTTAATCCAGTCCGGAATAGTATTTAATAAAAAATTGGGATGTTGTCGAGTAAACTCCTGCGAAGATTAATTCTGACATAAAAATAACCTGTACCTTACTTAGACAACAACTTTGCATTTCACAATGATGTCACCATTTGTTATGATAATTTTCTTGTGATTAAAAAAAACGTACCAACCTACCTGTATCTTTTGATTAATTTTACGGAATATGAAGGAATTTAATATAGCTCCTTTAGTGAAGCAAATAAATCATGCTAATTCAGTTCTTTATTTGCTCTGTTAGTACGATGAATTTGATTAATTCCAGCAATGGTATCAAGCAATCTTGCCTCGAAATATTGTACAAAATTAATAAGGGCTAAAGGCAATCACTTTTCTTTGGATATTGTTTCTAATAATTCAGGCAACTTTTTGATTCGCAATAATTCTACAAAGGCTTCATTTTTTAAATTAAAGTTGTGTTTGCTTTGACGTTT
>DWAV01000266.1:0-22766 GCA_018231305.1 Noctuana lactifera
TAATAAATTTACATTTTTACTGATTAAATAAAGGAAATGAGTTTTTATAAGGATAAGTACATTTCTACATTAAAATATTTGTCCGATTTTCTTAAAACTTTGAATTTACCATTCAGAATTAAATTAATGAAGCGTGTATTTAAATATCAATTTTTTCGGAATTTTTGGAATGAATAGGGAACAATTGGATATACATTGCGTGTAAAAAAAATAGAGCCAACTGAATTTACCATTTCACCAAAATACCAAATGAAAAACTGTAACTATGAAAATGTAGTTTCTGGAATATTGCCTACGGCTAATCCTATGAGATACACAGTATAAGCTAAAAAATTAAAACCGTCAGCGAAGCCTACTTTTTTTTTAAACATAACATTGAAACAAAGAAGTCGTTGCAAAGTTTTAAAAGCAAATTCCCAAAAGAACGTAGAACAATCAAATTGGTCACGTGCCGTCGGGCATCACGGCGCGCGGTGCATAAAATTGTTAGACAATAACTAACGACGCACAGCTAACGTGGTCCTAGACACGAAGGAAATTTTTCTATTTTAATTGTAGACTTACATTGTCCCGCACCTGTATTATAAAATGAATCAAAAGAATAATATTAGATGGGGTACTCACTATGTCGTGTAAGTAAGATATTATTCGCATCACGTAGGCTGGTAGGTTGAGAATAACGAATACGGAGGAGACGATGAGCAGCATTCTCGTGACTCGTTGTTGGGACCTCGGGTATGCCAAGTGGCGGACGGGGACCTGACCTGGTGCTCTCGACGGGCCCTGGCTTTGCTCCTGTTTCACCATTTTTTTCCGCTCTTGTTCCAGTACGTTTACGCGTATCATTATACGATAGTTAAGTACTACTATAAGAGTAGTGGGTATTGCGAACGACACCGTTGTATCCACCCAATTAAATCTAGCAGCGGGTATTAGCTTATCGCGGTATATGTTGCATTGTTGGTCTGCCGCTCCGGTGAAAAGAAGTATTGGACAGTTCACCAAAATGGCCGCCACCAATAGAAACAAAATAATGTATCTAGCCCTTGTCACTGTGCAGAAAGCGTTGCGTTGCAGCGGATACTCCACCGCGAAAAATCTTTCAATAGTGAAGGCTACTACCAACCAAGTACTGAAGCAAGACGTTACGTAGCTGACATATACGAAAGTCTGGCAAAATCCTTGTCGGTGATACAGCCCGCTTATCTTAACGGCGCTAAACCATGGCGGAAGAAGTTGGAGCAGGAACAATGAGTCCGAAATTGCGAGAGCCGTTAAGTACTGGCTCGTTGACTGATATTTTAACTTGCTTGTATAAAAAACGTGGACCGATAGATAGTTGCCGATGACGCCGAGGAGGACCAAAATCGGGGTAAAATATATGTATATTGTGATCGCCAAGTTAATTGCTACAATTTCGAATTCGGTCGCATTTGCAACAACAGTCAGATTTAGTTCAGATGTGCCCGATTCGTCATTTTTACGCGAGTCGTTTACATTATAAATTGAATTTATTAAAGTATCGAAAAAAGACTCACTCTCGTAACCGGGAGAGTGGGTAGACATATTGCAGCGCGCCCGACGCGCCTTGTCGCTTTCGACTGCCGCCAAAACTGGCAACCGAGTGGCTTTTATAGGCTGAACCGCGCCGCCCTCCAGCGTCTCCGGGAGCCTGCAAGCTGCAGCGCCGTGCCGCCCGTCCGCGCGCCACCCTGGCTCCCACGAGCCGCCCCTCACCCCAGCGGCCCCACCGCCACTACCAGTTCTGTCCGCGCATTATTTTTTTGGATTTATGTAAAATATTAAGTACTAGTTGGGTAATTGGCTTTATTAAATAATTCAAATTTAACAGTACTTACATACTCGCTCGTGGCCCCGCTAGTGTGGATCGACCGATCTCACTGTTGTCTCACAAGCAACCACGGGCGCGGTCGGGACTAGTATGGGTGACCGCTAGTGTAAAATTTCATGCACGCTTCCGTGCTTCGGGGGTGATATGAGGTGTCCCAATAACTTTTTATATTTTGTGTCATTATCGTTTCCTGCAAGTGACCTGTTTGGTTACTAGAAAAGTAATTATACTAGTCGTGACATAGATCAATCATAGGTTTTCTGCCGATGCAAATGATATAATTTTGATGAAATTCACCGAAAGCTAAATTAGCATCCGCCAAACGGTACAAAAGAAAAGAACACGTCTTGAATTCACCGTAAAAGAAAATAATCCGCCCTGAATGTGAAAATTGTTTAAAACGTTTGTGGCTTGTTTGTTCACTTCGATTAAATTTCCCGAGTGGCGAGAATGTAACACCTACTGTCAGCGCTGACCTTAAACTGGATACCTTTTGTATTTATTGAGCTTACTCGTACCCTCGTGGTTGTTGGCTGTAAGGCACAAGATTTAGTTTGCGCTCACCGTTCGCAATAGACATATTGATTGGTTACTTGATTTAATACACGCACAATGCACATGCACACGATAAACTGTCACGTGTGCTTACTATCAGGCTAAATTATAGCTTTAGCTTTTGCATAGTTAATAGAATTGGTTATTTTTATTTATACACTTGATTTTAAAGTAGTACACGTGCCGAGAGTTTGCTCCGCCGGTTTTTTTTTCTCCCGGCCTACCTTAGCAAAAGAGCGCCTAAAGCAAATGGATTACTATGGAAATACCCATATAAAATTTCAACCCAATCGGTTCAGCCGTTTAGAAGTTAGTGAAAAAGATACTCGTAATTACGGAAGGATAATTCTTACTACCCGTTGTTGTTACCCGAATGAAGCATTTTCCCGCGGTAAAAAGTAGACTATGTGCTTGTTGACGTTGACTCGCGGGCGCTGTAGCGGGCGCGGTCACGACATATCAAACATAGGGCGTAATATGTCGTAAATGTCGGCTTCTAGTGGTAAAATATTTTTTTAAATCAGTCCAGTAGTTTCGGATTCTATTCAAGACAAACAATCAAATCCTCCTTATCATTATATAGATTTCAGACTGTACAAAATTTCACAGATAGTGTAGAAATAGATCAATAGAATCAATTTTAGTAGTATTCAACGCATAAACATAGAAAAAGTCCAACGCAATTTTATTGAAATCGTAAAAGCCTACACCGATAAACCCAAAACATAAAAAAAAACATCTTATTTAACTATCTTCTATAAAAAGTTGTATAATTTTGTTTTACCTGTACCGAAATTTTATTCACTCCTATAACAGCCTTCTTAGCTCAGCGGTAGAGCACTGGTCTTGTAAACCAGGGGTCGTGAGTTCAAACCTCACAGGAGGCTATACAAAAGATCATCTTTTTTTGTTGATGTTACGAATCGTAGAAAAGTGGGGGATTTTATTATATTTTAGGATTTTGATATAATTTTTTTTTTTTTTAAATAAATTTAGGACCTTTTTTTTAAGTATACGATGCACTCGTACCTTTTTTTTTAAAAACACATTTGTTTTTTTTTTAATTGTGCAAATAGTTGCTATGGTGGTTCCTAGTCATAGCCACGTAGTTTCGTATGTAAGAATGAGTACGATGCGTACCTTCCCGATCCTTCCAAATCTATTCGTACCTACTAAAAACAGTTGCAAAAGAAAATTACCGCCTTACTTTCGAAAATTACTACCTATAAGTCTTTGTAATTTTTATTGGAAAATATTGAAACATTTTCCCTGATACGTTCGGAAAAAAAGGAAAGCGAAGGCGATGAAAGCTTTGGCTGCTACAAATTACATCAAAGGGTATCGATATCGCCTCAAAGCAGCTTTAAATTTCTTCATGGAACATTCGGTTCGTTTTCTAGGAATACGCAAATAAATAAAAACGATAGTTTGTAACGACAAAAATTAATGCAACCACATTTTTTGTCTACCTCGAAGTCGTATCAAAGACTTGTCATTATGTTGCAGCTATTTATAACGAGTATCGAAACGAGCGTCTCGACACATGCTTATGTGTTAAGTTAAAGAGATGATGTATTTATCAGGATTGATGATATTTATCATGGATTCCATCCATCACCACTACATATTCATATGGTAATAATATATGGTAAATTAATACTACCAAAGTGGAAGTAGGACCTTTCGAAAAAAAAGTCATCGAAATCGGTTAATATTTACTGTCTATTTAATTTTTTGGTGAACTATGTAGGTACATAAAAAAACGAACCTAATTTTATATAAGTTATAAGTTAGTACGAATCGCACCTTTTTTAGAAATTAGACTTTAAATTTCAATGCGTAAAAAGATTACTTAGGTACATACTTATATTTTAAATTTGCTACATGTGTTAGAATAAGTATTTAAAATGTCAAGCTACTTCACAGAAACCGCTTAGGTACTAACAGTCACTTTTCAATTAAGCAATTTATCACAGAACTATTGCTTTTGAAATAATTAACAAAATATCATTCGAGATTAAATGCGCCGAGGACTCGAGCCTATTAGTATTTAGCATAGAGTTGGCTTCCCTCCTTACAGAATGGCTACTCGTGATAATGTAGCAAGGCTATAAGTGGAAATGTTTTCTATTGCTGCAGGCTCGGAGAAAGGTCGCGGGACATTGGACGTGCTGCTGTGTACTACGTACTGCCGCTCGCAGCTCTACCTGTCCCGGCAGCTGTCCCAGCTGCACCCCGAGCTAACCATGCCCATGTTTTCCGGTAAGTAAAATCTACCACACCACTCAGGTCCTCATATTATATTATTAGTCGGTTAGTTATTTAAATAAATATGATATTATAATTATATCATCAAAAATATAAAAAAAAACCATATATATAAATAATATTTTAAAATACCAAACTTACGCAATAATGTGCCTTACTGTACTTACTGTAGTTTGTTGAACAGCATAATTATTATTAAGGTCAATTCAATTGTACGTACATATTGACTCGATCAAAAGATCTAACTAAAGGATATTATAAGAGTAAAATAACTTTAGGCTCTTAAAAGAAGGGATGTTTTTGCGTATCATTATTGCTTTTGTCTTCAATGAAATCTTTTATACACAGTGTACAAACATAGACATGCTATATCCACCCCTCGTTCGCGCCCGTCGGTCCAACTACGAGTTATTGTTAGTATGAGCCTACACTACTCGTTACACACTACACAACTTACATCACTTGTTTCCCAGTGAATAAAAATCTTTGAATATATTGTCATCGGATGTAATGTTTCTTTGACCCATATGTTAACTTTTGTCAGAGCATATACAAACTATATTGATTTGATGGTTTTGAACCAAAATTTTAGTTTAGCAAATTATCGAAATGAACGCCAGGAAACATGTTAGTTTTGCTGGGCCGGACTGACCTCCTTAAACTTCCAAAGTATTTAGGCTGCGCATTGTTCTCTAGTCAGTCAGCACTGACACCTCCTCCCCACATACCCCCCTCTCTAAAATTTAACACCTATACAAATTATATTTTCAGTAATACTTTCTTAGTCCTCCCTCAAACTTTATAATTAGGAACCTCTGTACAGAGTTTTATGATTGTTAGTCCACTGGTTGTCTGTCGTTGTGGTTTTATTAAGTAGATTTTCCTATAAACTTTTATTTCACGACTTTAGGGGAAGAATTCTAGAAAATTATTTTTAGTGTTTCCCTACATAATATTTATAAATAAACATCTGTATAATAATTAATTTTACTGCGAGACCTATGTTAGTTACGTCTGCATCACCTCGGCCCTACCCCTAATAAACATGGCGCGCACCGTGATCGATATTAACCAGTGTCCTGTGGTCAATGACGGTATTGAGACAATATCCTGTTTATATTGACTGGCCTTTGTCAATAACATCTCAATACTATTCGGTCTAAGCTCTATCTAGTATTAGTACTACAGTAGGCTTATATTATGTAACATTAAGATCATAAACATAAGGTTTTATTTTTATGTATCCAACGATATTTTATTGTAAAAGAAGAAGTTGATTTAATGATACAAATGAAAATTAATTGTTGTCTACATTTACATTTAAGAAAAGACATGGCTTAGATACCTAATATAAAATTTGTCTTGTATCAAAATATTTCTTTCGCCTTTTTTTCGACACATTATTATTAATAAAGTACGGTTTTTTTTGCACGACACAAATCATTTATGTTAGTTTTGAAGCCTTAATAGATATCCATTGTAGAAACGTTAATGTTACATACTTCGTATCGAATTGATGGCCTTTTTTTAAAACCTAATTCCTCTTATGACAATAGTGTGTTACAATCGTAAACGTTCTCGTAGCTGCGTAGAACTTGGGAGTCGAGTGCTACGCATAACATGCTACGGCTAAAATGACCGTGCCTTACAGAAAATAAAATCAAATCATTATCATAATAATATCAACTTTTCAGCCTTGAAGTGGGTTGCGAAATGTATTTTCTTGTCGGCATCAAGCGGCCCGCGAGTCTCTTTATGTTAAGCTTTTGAGGCAATAAAGGATATTATCTATATAACAATTTATTATAATATAATTTTCTTTTAAAGTTTTCGAAAAAAAGCATTGTTGCAAATATAGCCTTACAACGTTCGCTTGTCATACAGAAATAACAGCGCGCTTCCAGACTGCACGCACAGAGGTTAGGCAGCTGCTCCTGCAGTACTTGTTGCCGTGGCTGGTCAACATTGAGCTAGTTGACCCCAATGTGCCACCGGCGAACCCTCTATCTTACATACAGGTAAGTACTTAAAATAACTACCACAGCATCCTGGATTAATTGTTTTTTTAATATTATTTTACCTGTAAGATACGAGTATTCAAATAGTGTTCCAATACACACACACATACTTACATTGACTAGGTTCTATTACTTGCAGTACTACGCACCTGAAGCAGGGCGTGCCGGCAGGCGCGAGGGCCTCGGCTCTGTGGAAGCCACGGAAATGGTGCTCAACAATCTCTTCTATATCACTGTTAAGGTAAGTACGTTTTTGTTCTTTAAGGTTTCGTCGACCGTAGTCGTCAATCGTCAGTTGCCGATAAACCTCTGCGTATATTTAAAAAAAAAACAACTAAATATAAACAAAAATCGATTCTTTCGCTTTAATCAAAGAGGATTCATCTTTCCAAAAACAATATACTCGTTGCATAATATTGTCAATATTGGCTGTTTGTCAATGTTTCATCAATGCACCCCGCGCACGCATAATAAATCCTTTATACACGTGTCACTGGTTTTAATCAGAGCTATAGAGCTGCAAAGCTTTTGTCTGCTTCACACTAATGACTTCAACACATTATTTTCAACGGCAAATAAAAACAAAACGTCATGTGGGTTCTCCGATGTTATTATTTTATATTAACTCTCAACTGTTAATAAACGTAATTTTCAGATAATGTCTATGAGTTGTAAATTTGAGAATGGCAAAAGTTTAATGTTTTCATTTCTTTCGTGGCTGCTTTTTATGTAAAGTTTGTTATAACTACCTGCTTCTGTTTACAGCGTCTTACAATTAAGACAGCATTTCCAACACTTTTCACTTTTGTATTTTTATACAAAGTCTCGTATATGCTTAATGTCAAACTACAACGTAATAAGTACAAAATACTATATTTACTTGTAGTCTTAACCCTCAATTGTAGTGGTCAATAGTACTGACAGTTATATAGTCGTTGGCCCACAGGACCCACTGTCACGGTTTTACATACTAATAATAATTTTCAAATTTAGTTGCGTGATGTATTTGTGTTTTTTTTTTTTCTATGATGTTAAAACTTTATGTAAATGTAACTTTTTATAAACTAAATATCCTGAGTTATTTGGCAGTATAACTTATTTTTAAACGTATAATAGTTGTCAATTAAATTGAATAGAACAACTTCTACGCCCTGCATCACGTACGTATATTCCGCCAAGCATTTAGCGATCGCTTAGTTAGTAATGTTATGTAATGGAGGGGGCGCGCGCGGGCGTCGAGGGCACCTCTACACCTGCGTGTATTTGCCGATAGATATTATTTAATTGCTGTAATAGTCATCAGTATTCGCGGACACGCTACGCCTACTTTTCTTAAAACCTTTTAATGGATTCCGTAAATACGGTTAGTAAATCGTTGTAATAGTATGGGTTTTTATTGAATCTGTGCTTTTTGTGTAAAGTTATCGGTGAAAAATATTAAATTGTCGCCATTCGATTGAGTATTTTATTCCATATCTTGATATAGCAAAGATCATCCCCAACTCGTACTCGTATCCCATAATACACTTGAGTATTTCCAACGCGTGTCTGTTACAATATTTCATTATCATTTGAAAGTATTCATTCGTTAAATACCGTTAAATAGGTACTTCGTTATGATTTTATTTTTAATTTATATTAATGAATCATTACCATTTCTAACGAAACTCTTGTGTAAACCGTGATTATGTTAGAGCTTAATATGTAATTTAGATTGGATGCGTAGTTTCATGGCAATACTCGTAATTGCTTTGAATGTAGCAAGTAATTAAACGTATTCATGTGTGCTACAAAATCAGTTTACACATTTTAAATGAATGACCGCAGCCACAGATACGAGTAGGTATTACAAGTTTGCTATAGAATAAGTATACGACTTAAAATAAATTGGTTTTCATAAATTTTTGTGAATCTGTAAATGTTTCTATGATTGCTCCTTTTCCTGTGTTATTTCTTACAATTAAATTCTGTCCTCTTTTTTGCGGTCTGTTATTTGCTATCAGAAGTTCTCAAGATTCCCTTTCATTTTCAATGAATTCATTATTTACTTAAACAACCATCTTGACAAACGCAGCTGTTTCCATTCAGACCGATTCACTTTCCATTAACCCTGAAGGCTTATGACTATATTATTACAACAGAATGTTCCATTGTAAATTGTTAGATTTGATTAACAAAGAAATATTTTTGACCAGTTTTCATAACACAGTGTTAGTTGTTACAGTAAAACAAGGATATCAAATTAAACGTTTAAAGATTTACAATACAAACGCAAAAGGTCTCTGGTTGCCACGAAATCTAAATCATTTAAATTTCTGCCTCGCCGGGAATCGAACCCAGGACAATACGTCTTAACTAAAAAAAATATTGAAACTATGCATTCAGATAGTAAGGCGGTTCCAGGCGCAGGTTACTAATAGCCACATAACATAAGTGATACACACGAGATGTCCACACGATCCATCACGGAGGACAGCGTCGACGGCGCGCGAGAAGGCGCGGTGGCAAGGCCGGGTGACGGATGGCGGAGCGGCAAACACGCCGCCGCACCCTCCCGCGACCTTGCCCGAGCCCTCAGCAAACCGCGCACGCCGGGTTTTCAACTCCTTCCGCGCTCGTGGACACCAGCAGAACGTGCAAACTCTCAAAATAAACAATGAGCGATATGGTGTTAATATGTTTACACAATCCAAGATGTTTACGCATCACGAGTTACAAAACTAAACAGTATGCGCCCGTATGTCATCAACGGTTTTTACATGAGACAAATATATACAAATAAATTACCGGACTCTATAAAATCATAGTATATAATATGAATTTTAAAAACGCAACTTAAAACATTATTTAACTGAAATAGTCACATACTCGTACTTTAAAAGGCAAATCATTGTACTTACGAGTACCTATATTTGTACAAATAAATAATTTTAAGTCGGTTATATTTATAATATTCATTCGCACACATAATTATGACCAAATCAGCCTAATAAATAAATGTCACTAATAATTATGTTAGTATATATTTTACAATAACTTGTAACAGTTCTCGGACAACCACCCGAAGGAGATTGAGGAGTTGTGGTCGACGCTGTGCGCTTGCTGGCCCAACAACCTAAAGGTCATCATCAGATACTTGATCATAGTATCGGGGATGGCGCCCAACGAGCTACTGCCATATGTAAGATTTTAGTACTTTTCCTTTTACTAATTTCCATTCATATTATATTGAAACATTATCATAAAGTGTCTGCTGGTTAAATATTGCGAAATAAAATAGTCTTGTCATATTCGGAACCAGGCGAAACGCGTCGTGCTGTACTTGGCTCGGTCTCGTCCCGAGCGCCTGTTGGACGAGATGATGACGGAGCTGCAGACCGTGGAGACGCTCAACTGCCTGATCGAGCGCACGGAGACTCCGCCCTTCTACCGGCTCACGTCTATGCGCAAGGCCACTTCCGGCCACAGCGACGGACCCGGCACCGGTTCGCAGGTACTCAATTATTTACAAAAAGTTTTTTTCTGTGTTTTCTTTAGATTTTCTTCTAGGTTTTTCAGCCAACCGTCCTCACTGCAGACCATACACATCTACATCTTAAATCAGCACAAAATACGTGTAGGTACCTACTTGAGTTGGTACGCGACAGATTCGTCGCCACTCCCAATGACTCAAACGGCCTCTAATTTAAACGTATCCACACCTTTTCATCCCAAACACATTAACATCATGGATTTAGGTTAGAAATAGTAGTGCCTAGAAACCTAGATTCAGAATAAAGTATACTTTACGTAGTCCGATCATTGATGCAACTACGTTTAGAACTTCCTAACTATTATGTAATACTTATAGTTATATTATGTTACATATTTCCGAATTCGCTATATAGATATGTATATCAGAACGATCCTGAAATGATAACAGATTCGTAATCTGGCCATAGAGGCCAAGTACACAGATTACAGCCAGCGTAAACGCTCCCTAGTGATTGTGTATGTGGAGACGCCATTTTGACCTCATAATATTGTTTGCTTCCGTTCCAGTTTATGTCTTTTGAATATTACCGTTTCTTTACTTTATTCACTTGAAACCAATATTGTCAATGACGAAATTTTAAGTTGTCGGCGAAAATGTCATGGCAACATTTGGAAACGTATTTAAAAAAAAAAGAATTTTTAAATGTTTAGAAGTTACTGTTGATTTAGTTGTACAACGCTGATTGCCACTTTTATATTTTTATTTGTGTTTTTAATTTATGCTTATTGTGCTTATTATATGTATATTGCTGCGCATTTGTTGTTAGAAAGAATGAAAGCTTTATTGCCACTGACCTTACTTTGGAGCACCAATTACCACTCACTGCTTTTTAAAGTAGCAAAATTTTTGTCTCTACATATGCGAATCACTCTGTAATATTCGCCCGTTCAATGTACGTATTGAACGGGCGAATTGCCAATTTTTGCTCGCTGGCTGCTAAGCGTAATGTGTATTAGCCTGGTTCAACAAGTTGCCGCTATATTTGTGCCAGGTGTTTGGTACCAGTATGAGTTAGCTCCAAACTTTATCACGTCCCACTATTTGGAGCTGGTCTCCAAGAACATGAGACTTGAAACATTCGACGGTTGAAGAGTTTTAATATATAGTATTATTAGGTATTACAAAGAAAAGTTCCAACTTTATTAAGTGAGACGCTTTATAAAACGTTCAAAAAGTATTAGGCAGGCAGGCACTAATCCACTAACAAACTCGTAGCAGAGCGCACTCCATTGCTTGGGGAGAGTTTCCCCTAATTTATTTGCTAAGCGTAGGTTTCAGATCTTCAAACACAATTTCGGAATTCGCAAATCCATTTCACAATTTTATATCAGATATATTCAGAGCTGAGCGCATTGAAAGTGAAACGAACGAATGAACGAACTACTCGTACATGCTATGTAGTAGATGTATGCGGATAGGTGCTTTGTTGGGAGCGCATTTAATTGGATCCACGCATGGGCGCCGGCAGCACGGCTCGAGGGAGGGGTGCACTTGTTGTACCACCCTGCCTGGAAAGAAAATACATAGAAAAATAAAGTATATTTTTAACAGAGCTTCAGTAGGTACACTGTTTATGGTACCAGTGAAATGGAAAATATTATAAAACAAAAGAGCGTTTGGCCCCCTCCTTGTGCCTTGCGCAACATTTAAATAAGCTTAGAATATTTGGTTTCAAACATCGACCGATAGAAAACTTATGAGGCACTCAGCTGAAGGCTACATAAATAGAATTTACAGCGAGCGAAGCCGTGGTCAAAAGCCCGCTAGTATTTTATAAGCTAATAGTGTAATAGATGCAGATCCACCTCCCTGAAAGTACTCGTAATCCCAGCGGCGCGGCGGCGGCGCCCAGTTTCACCTACTTAACTAGACGCGAGAGCAGTTTGTATAGCTTGTTGCTCACAGAAACCTTTCGAGATAGTATTCAATACGCCGAGCGAAAATTAACTTTCCGAAACAAATAGTTGGTGGCAATGGCAACACTGGCAACTCACTGCGACGTGGATTTCGCAAAATGCAACGAACTTTCAATGTTGTTTTGAATTACCGTTACACCGAACTGGCAACACGAAATTTAAAGTGTCTCACGGCTTCTAGCTGTATTCAAAGCGGATTTATGAAACGTGTTCAACTTGTTTTACATCAAAAATTTAATTAATAAGTTGTAGTGTCAATTTTAAAAGTGACTTTTATATACCTATAGAAACATTGCAATGTAATATTAAAACTCAAATATTAAATATGTGTTTTGCGTTCATTTGTTATTTTATTGTAGTGTTCGTTCCCCTTCCGACAGTTTAATATGTATTATGATAATTATTCCGTTCGTATAATAGAATATTGATACGTAATAAAAATGTTTTAATAATGTTTATGAAAGTGGTGGTCTCTGCCTCGCCGGGAATGGAACCCAGGACCCTTCGGATGGCGGGCCGGCATTGTAGCCACTACACCACACGGATCATCGATATTTACAAACATTTGCTCCTTTATCCGATATCACAATCACTTTGATCGTAACTTCGATTGTTCTTTCAAAATGTTTGTCCTTAGGTCTTTAAGATATTTGAAATCTCACAGGATGCCACTGGACGCACTGGCGAGCTGGCCCCGGTGGAGAAAGGCACAATTCACACCAAACGACACAGCGGCGAGGACCCAGCCAAGGCCAGGTAGGTATCTTCATCATAATATTACAACAGTTATTCATTTGTCGTTTCTAGGAAATCAACTGCAAGTACTATAAAAATAAACATTAACAACGGTCAATAAAATCTATTCAAATAGTGAACGAGGGACAATTGGTTTTGCGTTAAATATTATCTGAAACATACAATTCGGTACAGTGTAGTTAAACAATTGAAAGTATTTTTTTTAAAACTTAGAGATCAATTAAGAATTCCAGGCTTTTAAAATTAACTCTATAATGGGTATTTTATACTTTTAAAGGTCCGATTCACAAACAAAACCGAGTAAAGGTTTCCCGCGAAGGCGATCTGTTGTAGACGTTTGTAATAGTTCGTGTCGTGTGACACCTCACGTGACGCGCGTGCTCGTACTGCCGAGTAATTTAAACATTAAAAATAAGTAAGAAAAATCCGTTGTTATTTTTATGACTGAAATATTATATTCACTTACTTTATCTCACGTCAGTCACATAGTATCGATTTATCGTTATTATACAGCAAGCTTTTAAAAGACATACAACATATTAAAGGTATTGTATCAAAAATACAATAAAGATGTATTAAATATAAATATTAAACGCACTTCAATTTTCTGCCGAAACTGAAATAAAATCGAAATTCGGTTTCCGTTGTTAAAACTAGTTTCGATAAGTGAGCATAAATAATTCCTTATTATATTTTCAAGTTAACATCGTTACGTGTAAAAAGATTCATTAGTTGTGGAAGTTTACGAACTGTCAGGTCGTTAAATTACATTTTTTACCCACTCAAAGAAATTTAATTATGTAGTACAAGTATAGGGTCCGTATTACACTAGGTGGAATATCGTACGTACCTACTCGTAGGTACACATTATATCGTGGTATTCCGCGCTTTCAGTAATTAGAATGTGCATTCACTCGGACACACAGAAGCTTTTACGGAAATGGACACGGAACCGGTGCTATCTGATTAATTAAATATTAGAAGAATGAAAAGAAAGAAACGCCTCTTCACACGCTCACGAACAAAAATTGGAAAACGTAATTTACTCGTAAAGTATGTAAGCTGGGAATCCAATTTCTACGAGTACATGGCTGGCGGCTTAAATTTCTTCTAGTAAAGCAAGGTATGGTTCGTGGAATGGAAAACATGCATATTTTTGTAATAAGATTTGAAGAAAAGGCTTTGAAGGTTTCTGGGTGGCGTTAGTCTTATAACAACAAGTGTACGCGCTTCCTATTCGCTTACTTGTTGCTTGTTCAATATCCTATAAAAAGTCCCTTTGCTGAACTCAAATAATAGAGCGTAATAGCGCAAGGGTTGTTCCGTGCGCCACTCTACCGAATTTTTGTAAACATTTCGAAAGGTGCGTCCGTAAACAGTGGGTACGAATACGACACACGAACAAACAAATTGGAAACGCTCGAATTACACCTGTGTGTAGAGGAGTTAAAGTTGATTTCCCACTGAAGTAGCTTCGCTTTATAGTTGCCGTTTGATTCTGAGCCGTATTTAATTAGAGTCTGTCTGGTATCATAACAATATAACTTGTTATAGCTGTAAAGTCGTCCGCTGTCAGTACGCGTGAATCGTACGTTGAGTTTATTCACATTGGGCAATTTTGTGTTGCTTTGCGATATCTGATACCTATTCCACACGATTAATTTTGTAATGTGCGGTGCGACGATCGCTTTCATCCCCGCGGAGCATTATGGGTTGTCTAGACTCGGTTAATTAATATTGAGCACATAACTGATTCATTTTTTGATTCTGTTTGTTCACGTCGCTATACGAAATGCACTAACCTATTGCGGATAGTAGTTTAACCATGGGATAGATTTACACGGAATCCTTTTTAAATACTTTCAAATAAGTATGTACTTCATTAAGGGATTACAAATTATAAATCTGTACTTAAAACTTCCTCTGTTCAGTAATTTTTGATACAAGCGCGTCCAGAATAGACAGGAGATTCTATTTTATAAATGTATATTGTATAGATTATAAGAACGTGGCGTAGATAACAAAGGACTCTTCTCAGAAATAAAACTGTATACCATAAACACACAAAGTGTCAGTTTCGTCGCGAGTAAACACTATAATACTTATTAATTTACCCTATGATTGTCTGTATTGGTTTAATAGTGTTATCGCACCAAATAAATCGCCTCCTTTATCGACGTACAAATTCTTTTATGTGTTTGCCTCCCAATAAATATTGATAATAAGAGCCAATGCCTTTATTCGGTCAGCAAATATTGGAACGATATGAACAATATTGAGCGTGAATACACGCATTTTAGTATTACGCGCTACCGCATAGCGTTACTTAAAACATTATAGGTACTGTTTTTTCATAGTACGGTGTCCTTGTCGTGTTATTAAGATGTTTACTAAATATCAAAGGGAGAGTCAATATTTTAGGATTACACCGAGCTGTTGCTCGCCGGCGCGCCGCCGTGAATTTACCGAAGACGATAGATAATAGGGCGAGGTGAGTGGGTAGGTATTACGCCAATTAAGTTTTCCTCTGATTTAAAATCCTCTTACGGGAAAAACGTGTAGAAAATATTCCAATACCCTTAGTCGTTCGTTAAGAGGCTTAAATTAAAGATGTTTTCTACCATTATAAGGTATTTACATAGGTACACATATTGAGAGTCGCACCAAAATGTAAAAAACGATTCATCGGTTCTTGGCGCTCATTTGACTGTCTGTAGTGGTCTGGGCGATTAGAGCTGGCGGGCACTCGGGTTTTAAACCAAAGTGTCTAGTCGTCCGCTAAACGGATGAGTAAAATAAATGAATCGACCGATTACAGCTACACTATAGGTATACCTACTATATCTAAACTGCCCGGCGACTGAGGAAATATCTTTTATCAAGTAACATGTATAAAATTCAGCTTTTATACTACTTATAACGAACGTAGGCGTAGGTAGTTACAATATATTTTTAAGGATGTCTGGCAACGGGTTGCCATGATGATAAGCTTCTTTTGTCTGATTTCTACAATTATTTCGAAGAAAATTACGCGTTATTTTTTGATGGATGTAAGTCGGTATTTTATACATCTTTTCTTCCTGTTACCTACCAGAGCCACGTTGACTCAATGTACTTATCGTGAACCTAAATTCAAACTTCTTTTCTATAAAGGGGACACGTAAGGGGGGACAAGGGGGTACGTAGGGACAGTGGATCGGTAGGTATATGCATGTGAGCCACCTAGATCTCACGCGAATGGGACGAGCAATTTGTCCATCACGTCTAGTTGGATAAGTGTATTCGAGAGGGGTCTTAACAACGTAAGTAACACAGTGCAAATTTTGTTCAGGGCCGTCGCTTCGACATTGTGCATTTCCTTTTTAACGGTTACCAAGCGGTGCCGGCGCTTCGGCATCAATCTCGTGCATAAGCGGTGCCAAGGCCACAGCCGGACTGCAGTTTGCCGGCGCACGCGCAACTACTCGTAGCAACAATAAATGGTTGAGCACATAAATATTCACATTGTTATCACTCATATCGTAATCTGACAATCTAATTAGTAAAAATTAGGTGCCAAATTATAATGCACAAGGTTACAGGAAAAAAATATTGAAATACCCTTTAAACTATTTTATACTTACACAAAGATTGCTTTGACTTTTTCCAAAAGTGTATGTATTTGCAATATTATATTAATGTAGTAGGTATTAGTTATATTTGCGTAAACAAACCCCTGGAATTCAACGTATGTCTGTTAGTGAAAGGTTTTTTGGTTCACGTACAGACTTGTTTATTTTTTTGTGATTCAACCATGCATTAATTTTTGTTCGTCGCTTCAAAAAATCCGATAGCCAAATCCTGCAACTCTATTAAAACTTTAAATGGAAATCCAATTGGCTTTTTAGTTCTGGGAAGTCCGTGTGTCAGCGCTCCATTCCGCGACGGTGAAAGCTTTACAGTGTTGTGCAAAATAAAAAGTCAATTTTACACTTTGTTTATCAAATATTCAACACATTACAGCTTTGGCTAGGCGTTGTCGGCGGGCCGACGGTAGCCGGGCAACGTCGGCCTCGTCGAGTCTGCTTTTGT
Organism: Noctuana lactifera; assembly: GCA_018231305.1. Taxonomy (NCBI): domain Eukaryota; kingdom Metazoa; phylum Arthropoda; class Insecta; order Lepidoptera; family Hesperiidae; genus Noctuana; species Noctuana lactifera. The sequence goes on from DWAV01000266.1 coordinate 16,972, forward strand.
CAGCGCGAACATTTTCACTTCAGTTTACGTATACGAAACATTTTAATGTGCAAAATATTGTTAAAACTGTAACGATTCGTTCGTGTACGGTAAAATTTTGTGAATCTATTGTAGGTATTACATTTTTGTACGTACTCGTATCTAACACTTACTTACTCAGGGTTGGCTGGAGGACAATCCCGCAAGGCGTACGATTTGTATAGTCTAATTTTAGGTTGCTACATACGAGTAAATAACATAAAGACTAAGTATATGTTTTACAAATGTTTTGGTGTGTGGTATAAATATTGAAGTCAACATACTCGTAAAATTATTCCTGAAAGTTTGTCCACTTTCAAATCTGATTGACTCTATTTTTATTTTTGTCATCCTACAATAAAATTGAGATCCGCTGTTAAATACCTTACGGCTTACGGCTACGAACTTAGAGTTAAAAGTGCTACAATACCTACACAGTTTAATCCTCATTATTTGATTATCGATTGGACCTATTTTAATTTGCTTCATTTCCGATCATGGAATCCTGAGAAATTTCATCAAATTAATTATTAAGTTTTTAGTATGTGTACGATGGATTAAGGACTCAATAGGACGCTTACCAATTTTGATTATTCCGTTTGTGTTAAAGATACTTCAGGGGTAGTCTCACATAGAGGTCATTTCACGTCACTCCAAATCTTATGAACACATAAACAATTTTCAGGTAAATCAGACGATCGATCTAGGCAGATTATTATCGGGATATTTGAGTTACTGTAGCGTCGTTTTGGTGAAATTGTTGTGATAGTAGAACCTGGGCATGATAACATAGCAGGCCAGGCACAGGTCCACCACGGAGTCTGCTCTATGCTCCGCAGTCTTACCTGCCGGTACGTTTCTAAGAAGGGGTGTGTTGGTTGCAGCGGCAGCAAGGCACTGGACACCTCGGGGCGCGTGCAGGACAAGCGCGCGTCCGCTCCGCCCTGCACCACGCCGCCCGCCGACGAGGACCCTTGCCCGCCCTCCGATGGAGATGCTACTCCGGTGAGTTAGCTGTTCTGGTTGTGGTAACATTATTTATTCTATTATTTTTTCTTTTCGTATCATCGTTAATGAAGAAAGTTAAATCGATATAAAAGTTACATGTATAATGTAAGTATATATAGTAGTCTTTACACAACCAATCGAAACACTTTATTTCGCCCCAAAATGAGCTAAGTTGGTTCCTTCCTACACCTGGATTCGATGCAGACGGGCGTGCCGGAGTCGTCGACGGCGGGCGGCAGCGCGGCCAGCACGCCGCACGAGGCGCGCGTCGACCTCTCGCAGCCGCGCCCGCTGCCCATGCCCGAGTACGGCGGCTTCTTCGCGCTGCTCACCGAATACCTGCCCGATAGTAACCAACCGGTATCCGGCTTCCACAGGTACGCCGCACGCGCAAACACGCACGCACACACACACGTCCCTTGTCTACCTACGAATACACGCACACTCACGTGCCGACGTCAACAGAACGCCCTAAACATTAATCCGAGCACACCCGCTGTTTCATATTGATGTACATAACCAGAGACAGAAAATATTTTCTCTCTGGAATTTTAAGTGCGAGACCGCTTGATGATGATTTAAAATTAAATATTGTTTCTAATTGTGTGTGCGGGCGGCCTTAAATGAATGTTTAGGACGTTGATACTGGCAGCGCAGTGTGGTTGTGGTAGTACCTACCTAAGTCGCACATAAGGGGACGGGACAACACGCAGATACGTAGTCGTAACAGAGAACCTATTTACTTCATAGTAATGGCAGGTAGTCAAACACATACACTAATTTGATCATGAACTTAGCGATATATAAAAAATGTAGATTTCTACTAGAGACAAGTACAAAAGAATGTTTAAGAAACGCTCAATATTGATCAGTACTAAAACATTGCATTCATTGTCATGCCACTTAAGGTTTTCGGTTGGAATATTGTTGAAAGATTGATTCATTAAAGCGCGCCTACGCTAATTGCACGGAGAGTTGTGTAAATAATTGAAAATAAATATTGTGTACGCAAAAAGAGAACAAGATTCAGTATTAATTCTGGCATAGAAAACAAACTTCACAGTGTACAATGTAAAGAACCATTGTGAAATCGTCAATGTTAAGATTAAGAAAAATTATATATTATATCTTATATTATTTTCTTTTCGCGTACGGAAAACACGACTAACCTGAAAAGTATAAGCAACTAATAATGTGAGCAACTATCGACTGCGTGTCGAATATTAGTTTACAAAAAATATAGTAACTACGAGTAACATACGCATTCGATAGTTGCTAATGAAAAGCCTGAAGCCTGAGTGGAAGTGGACTGTGTTTGGTAGGGAAACGTAGCACACCTGTTGGCCTATGCCTGGATTTCTCACTTGCATTCGATAGCGTATAGATTCAGAACTAGAACGTGGATGTGGTTTGTCACAATTTGAATTCAGAAACAATTTTACTCTCCCATAGCAGTCCTTCATAAGTTTCGTTCCTTGTCATAATGGAGTTAAACTTCATAGCTTGATTATTAAGAAATAACGTGAACGTAAATGTATTCTTGATTGCCTATAGTAGGCATTCATTTTTAAGTATTTCGGTACTTAAATTGTTTCTAAATTCTAATTCTTAATTGGCTGTAAATTATATTGATGTGAACAATAATTTTCTAAATTAACATAATTTTTTGTTTACCTTAGTTTTTTTTTTAAAGTTAGTTTAAATATTTAGTATAAAATGTTAATATAAATGTTAATATTAACATTTAATACTAATAGTCTTTTTAATATTATTTTCGGTCGTATTCGTAATTTTAATGTTGCCTATAGATGACAAATCAATAAAACGGATATAAATAAAACAAAATAAAATGTTCAGTATAGACATAAAAAAATTTAAGTCTGAAAATTATTGTTCATCTTGATTCCTCTTAGAAGTCAGAAGGAAAATGTTCTGTGTTCTAGGGGATCTTTTTCAAAATTATTCCACGTTATAAAATTGAAATGAAACCACTCAAAGTGAAGCAGCGTGCTGCAGTATACCTACACCAAGCCTTCCCGGAATTGGGGAAGAGACACGTGCCCAGCAGTGGGCCATGAAAAAAATTGCAAGCAACATTAACAAATATACAAACAAGCACTATATTAAAATAAGTACTAATATTAGTAAAATAAAAACATTGAACGTCAAATAGTTACATTGATTTACTTGAGTAGTTTTGTTTCAATATAATACGAGTATAATGAGACAAAAAACGAAATAAGAGCACGATGGCCATCGTTTTTTACAAGCACGTAACACTTCATAGAAATGAATGACACGAAGTCACCGAGCTCTTACTTCGATTTAAGAATGACGAATGCTTAATTCTCAGTTATTAATTGAAGTTAGTGAGTTAGCGTCGTACGAGTATACCGATGATAGATTAGCGAAGGCGTAGACCACACTGGCCGGTAGCTCTAAACTCAGGAAAACAGTTGAGTTACGAAACATTGCGTTTTGGTGAGGTTGCACTCCAATCTGCTAACTTAAAGTATATTACGTTTGAATAGTGAGTATTTCAAATGAGACACGCCCAAGAGGATACAATTAAATCCAATCAAAATTTACACGGAGTTATTAAAATGTTTTATTGCGTAATATTATTTGTACGCCCCTAAAGGTAAATACGGTCTAACCCACACGTTGTAACACCTTTGTACTTACCCATATTTGTGCAAATGTTGTCTCTGTCTTGTCTTTGTAATATTAACAAAGAGACCATTCGTTCGTACATCGATACTACAGGAACATAATTATACTAATAATGTCACCATTTGTTTGCAGAAAAATAATTCAACGAAAGTATTTTTCTGTTTCAGTGATGCATGCCATGGATTATTAACCATGTATGCATAAAGCATTTCGTATCTACACGTCTATTTATTTCAGTTTCGTTTACAGTTTATTTTATTTTGTACAGTCTTACTTAACTAAACATATCTAACGTATCTTCTTCGCTATAGTATCTACTGTGTTGTTTTCAAGTGCTTAATGTTCGTACTGCAAACCTCCCAAATTTAATGTTCGTGCGTTCTTCCATGCATGTTCGTATCGCCTTTGTGTTACCGTTCTCTTTTATTTTTTCCTGTTTTACTGTCGTTTGTCTGAGTGTTACCTATTGTGTTATGTGTTAAATGTATTTTATATTATATTAAATCTCCTTCTTGAAAGTCTATCTGATATTTTGAAAACTAGCGATTAGATAATTTTATTGTCGTTGACTAATCTACGGCTTATGGAAATGTTAACACCAAGCATTGCGAGTTGCGTTGGTGAGTGAAAGTTGAATAAACTTTATAACTGTTTGAGATAACAACATTTTGAGGACAATTTATCTGTGTGGAAAAGTTTAATAAATCAAATATGTTGTTTTATGTAAGGCTTAACACGCATTGCCATAAAATGTGGGAACTGCAAGAACGCACTCGCTGGCACCTTCAGTTGAACGTACCAATAATTAGACAACGTATTAAAATGCGTGCAAATCTTTAACCGCAATGCGTGCCGAGCCAAATATTGACGAGGTATTGATACTTGATGTTACACTGTATAGGTGCAATGTAGCAGTGATGTTGCTTTGCGATGTGGTGCTGGACGGAGTGGAGCTGGACTGGTCCATCCACGTGCCGCTCATGTTGCACATTGTGTTCCTCGGCATGGACCACACCAGGTAATAGCTTGAACCTAAGGTCAATCTGCGTTGCAAGAATAAGCCAAATTAATGTAATAAGAAATGGATTGTGACCACGTGAGGATAGCAATGTATTTTTAAAGTTATACCTGTTACATTTATATACCTTTGTCAATTGTATTTAATGTTTTTATATCATACGATGAGTAAGTATTGGCACGGGATGGGAATTTTTGGAGTTATTTTTGTTTTGTCACGACAAAGAACTTTCCATCGACGCGAACACAATGGATGCTGTAACCTAACCGATAACAAGTAATTTAAGGAGATATTAAAGGGTTTCTTTGTGTTCTGTTGATTAGCGTTTCTGACATTTTACGCTTAAACTTTTGTTTTATTGTCTTGTGGTATACTGGTTCAAATTCGGGTGTTCGGTTAAAAAAAAAGTGTTACACCCGTAGCTCCGATTAACGTAAGTTCGATTAAGTAAACCGTACGTTGCATACGTAGGTTCGCTCCAAGTTATAGGTATCGTGTTTGGTGTGCGTAGGTGGATAGTGCACCAGCACTGCCGGCAGCTGCTGCTGAACCTGCTGGTGGCGGTGGCGGCGCACCACGACCACCTGACGGTGGCGCGCGTGCTGCTCGCCGCGCGCTCGGCGCAGCTCGGCCTCGCCGTGCCGCCGCCCAGCCTGCCCCTCCTCACGCACAACTTCACAGGTTTGTGCTCAATGCACCGCGCAATCCGATCAACGAAGTGCAACCAATAGAATGTCAAGCTATTGAATATTAGAACTGCATCTATATGTAAGATCAATACCGAACGTGTATCACCCATATTCGCGATGGCGCCGTCACTTCCCTAGATTGATGGTGCTCGTGGCGTAATACGATTGTTATGTATACAAATATGGTGGCGCTGTTTGTCCGCTAGGGGCATGATTGAGTCGACCAAGCTGCGCTCGCGGCCTTCACGTCAGTCGAGGAAATCGCCATGTTGAAATGATTAAATTGACTATTTAATTCAGGAACCAATTTTTTTATCTTAGTAGTAGTTAGGGTGCATGCACCCTCGGCATCTCACGGCAACCTTTTCGAACTATTTATTTTAATATGT
>DWAV01000267.1:0-22748 GCA_018231305.1 Noctuana lactifera
TGTCCATGGCACCCACGACACAGGGAATCCTAATGTGGGGCTGTGAGTGTGAAGCGTTATTTATTATTTATTTATTTCTATGTCCCATTGCTGGGCACGGGTCTCTCCCCACAACCGGGAAGGCCTGGAGCATAGTCCACCACGCTGCTCCAATGCGGATTGGTGAAGAATCTAGCTATATATAAGTATTATAAAAACAAATCCCACGCCACGTCAGTTGTCTGTCTGTATGTTTGTCTAAACTCGTCCAAATCCGTTCGCCCAGTCGAAAGTCACGAGGTAAGTAACATAAAAAAATACAGTCGAATTGAGAACCTTAGCTCCTTGTTTTGGAAGTCGTGTAAAAATCATGGCGATTGAACAAGGGATGCTGGATGGATGATAATTGAACATTTTAATCCTGAAATCTCGGTCCGGTTTTTGTCCCTGACAGTCTTTAATAATGCCGTTACAATGTCTTAGTTTCATAAAGTAAAAATCTCATAAAGCCTTAATATCGCTTTATGTGAAATTGCTGTTTATACGTACCTTCTTTCATCAGAAATGTTTGGAATAGTTGGCAGTTTAAGGATCTTGTTTCATAATAGAAGGGAAAAGATTAGCTAAGGTTAGTCCGTCCATAACTCGGTTATGTAAAATTGCTTGTAAAATGTATTCAACTAACATGCATGTTCTATCAAATTAATTTTAGTTTCTGAATCGTTGCCTTTTAGAAATACTAAACTTGTTTTTTGAACACGTCGTTTCTTCGAAATCAAAAAAGTTTAATCATGCTTTCATAAATCCAAATAGATACTTAGGTACATTTGACAGTTTGTTAGTTATTTTTGTATTGATTAAGCCTTTCAGAAACTTTAGGATTTTAATTGTTTATCGCTTCACGCTTGCTGGCTTGTAGTGGGACGAATTATGAAGTGTCTAGCTTTTTGCCGTCGTCGTTTCAAAGGACTGTTTTTCTGGTGGCTTATTCTCGTCAATTGTTTATCTTTTGCTTCCAGTCGACAATAAAAATGCTTCCATTGTTCATTTTTGGTAGTTACTTTCAAATTGCTTTTGTCTCACAGAACCGAGCGTACTGTATTAATAGTATAAATTTGTTTCCTCACAATATTTCACTTTCAACTGCTTTTTTAGTATTATAAAGCATCAGCAAAAAGTAAATAAGTTGTAATATGTTATTTCTTTTGGCTAATAACTACAAACAGTAATTTAAGGCAAGGGGAGATCCCTGCAGCAGTGGGCCATAAAAAGAGTTGCAGGCAAACAAAATTTAATTGACTTCAAAAATAAATTTACTTAAAATCATGAAATAATAGTTTTGTAATAAATCTACATTTGTTTGGGGTCACCGTCTGTACAAGTACCTTACTATCTATCAAATATAAATGTGCCTAACCACCGTTATATTAATTGACGTTATATTAACCGTTTTGTAAACACTGACCTAGTAACTCTACCTTTGACGATTAAGTGTAAGCTGAATCTTATTCTAAGAAATATTTGTTATACAGACACCCACACATTATAAATTATTTTGTGAAAATCAATTTTCAACATACATTAATCATCTAGGCAATTTATATGCGTGTTATTTTTAAACTTACTGCTACTGCCTACTCCTACATGATAATTTTTTATCTATGAGACCCTTAAAATCAGGAGAACACAATACATGTTTTATTGTTTAAAAAATGCTATAAAAAATAAAGACCAATTATAGAAACGGAATAATTAAGGATTGCAATACAGTTAAAAAAACTAAGTTATGGATCAAACTCGCCCCATTATTATAATTTTTTTTTATTCATCTTAAGGTTTTTTTATACACTCGATGAATCTGTCAACTTCCAAATCAATTGTTCTAAAATTAATATTCAAATCATGGTTAAGCGGTGTGGAAAATCGAAAATAGGAAATATAGATCTAACCGAATACTTGGCGATCTCAGTATTCGTATTTGGCGAATACGATAACGAATACTTTTGTATCATCATAATAATATGATCACCACTATGATCACCACTTAAACCAGTTTTAACTAACTTAAAAGCCGTTAAGCTGCAAATTCCTTTCGAATTTTTTTATTATTATTTTTAGCTTACTTTACGGCTTAATAAAAATTGTATCAAACAGGACAAGTTTTTACCTCTACAAGGTTTTTATATCAACCAAACCTTTAGATTAAATTAAAGTAGCTACGCATATAGGTACTCAATTATTTAAGGTCAATACTGCATACCTAATTACCTACTGCCCAATTTTGCTATTTGTAATCAACGGCTTGTAATTGAGTTGTAATTATCTGTCACTGGCATCGCAATGATTGTTTTTGACAGTTTCAAACTGGAGGCTTACCATGACCGTTTAGTCGACGATTCATTTGCGGCACAACTATGAATATGTTGCTAAACAGAACCGTTACACTGTGGTACCATCACCTATGATAAGCTAAATCAGCGACTTAGTTTAGGTCCTACAATGAGTCGTAATAAGAGGTCATGGTAACCCCCCAGCTAGTGGTTTTATATCGGTTTTCTATTGATTTGCAACTTTCATCATTTTATAAAGGTACTTAATATATTTTTTATTTGTAATGCGCAAATTACGGTGGAGGTAAAGATGCAATTTTTTTTTTCATGTCGTTTCACTAATTATTTATGGTAAAGTCCTCGTGTGCACTTAATGATTGTGTCAAATACGAGTAGGTACGTCCTATACATAAAAATGTGCTAATGTGACCTTACAGATTAAAATAAACCAATTATTTTTTGCGTCGCACTCGTATGTTTACGATCAAACAATGCACCATGTTGAACATTCTTTTCCTACTATAAAATATAAGCACCTATTGTGATAAGAAAGCCTTTTGGGGAACTAATGAGCAATTAAGTGAGTAAGGAAGACGATCGATATGACTCTAGTGCCGATGACTCGGCGACACGCGACTTGTTTTGAATTTGGATCTCAAGGACGGCAATTCCATTTTTAAATTATTTTTTAATAAGATATTTATATATGGGTTCTCAAAATAAAGACAGTATAATGTCTTTTTGAATTTGGATCTCAGGGACGGCAATACTTTTTTTAAATTGTTTTTTAATAAATTTAATTGTGGGTTCCTGAAATAAAGACAGTATAAATATCTTTATTTTTTTAATTTGCCAAGCTTCACTATTCCGTTTCGAAATAAATGTCCGAAATTGAAATAACGCTGTCGAGGGCTCTATTTTTCTACTTAGTGAAAATAATAATAGGTTTTGCTTGCTTCTTAAGTTTTGTTTTAATTTCGTATTGTTGACTTCAAAATATCGTCCATTTACCTGATAAGAATAACATATTGTCAAGCTATTTATTATAATAAAAAAGGAGAAATATAAATTACCTAAAATAAACAAGTGTATGTAAAGGAAGTAACCCGTACGTAGGTACATAATATTATAGGTAAGTACGCGTTCCATATTAATAGAATACCTAGAGAATTAAAATGTAGAGCTTACCATTTTTCCCGCCTAACTGTCCGTCGCACAGATAACACAAAAAATTCACAGCACGTAAAATCACAGATTTTGTAACAATATTCACTTTAACTTTTTCCCATACACTGTTGGCGACCGAATGCAACGAAAGCCTAACTTCCTTGGCGCTGGTCTGATCTGCAAAAAAAATAAAATAGCAAGTTAGTGAAAGTGACTGTGGCTCTTAGTGTGGTTGCTTTTGCCTTTGCCTCGAGATTGTTTCGACAATGCTATTTGGAGATTCTAGCGCGAAATATTGGCTAATTATGTTTTACCTTACATATTTTTATTTTCTAATTTCTTTGGAATGGCGTGTCGGCTGGTGGGTCATTTTGCCATAATAATAGCGAGTTTTTTATTTCTTTTGAATTACGTGGAATACGTATGTCATAGTAGGTAGTGATTAGTGATCATGTAGGTACCTCGTGATAATAATAACAGGAGAATTTTATTACGGTATTGTTTTATCAAATTTCTCGTAATTCCCTGGTGTATTATAATTTTACTTATATTTAAAAAAATAAGGGTTCTCTTAATAACGTAAAAGAGCATTAATATTTCAAGAGCTTTAAATGGTTTAGTAGGTATCTTGTGTTTTAATTCACAAACAGGGCCAAGGAGTAAGTACCCTTTGGATTATCAAGATGGCCTCAACAAAATCACTCTCACCTTTATCCACAGAAGTAATCGAACATGTCCAAGTAAATACCTACATTACATCGAACGCAACAGCAAGGTAGGTAATATCCTTGTAATATCATTATCCAGTTTTAAAGTGTGTGCCATTGACCTTTCTGGATTGCTTGTGGATTAATACCTATTATTATAAGTATGGAATTCTGAATAATATTTCTTTGTTTCTACCATTATTGAAAAAACTTCGCCATTTACTTACAGCTTACAGCAATATTCATTATCAACGTGCATTACGTGTAATCTACATTTCCTGGGTCAAGAAATATATTATACCTACAAATAGTTCGAAATTTGAAATCTATTTTTTTTTTAATTTTGTCATGACTATTGGTTTCGCGTGAATTGCCACTATTTTATTTAAATTAATTTCACATCTCTGATTAATTTGTACTTTTGTAGGGGAAAACACGTTTTAATAAAAATCATGCATTTCATAAGAAGGATTCATTTGCATATTATGTCAATAGCGTCTTTCAACGTAAGTTTCGAATATTAATGTTTTATTGAATCGTTGAAGATTTTATACAGATGTTAAATTTCACATACAAAAGAAAAAAGATAAAAAAAAATATGGAAGTTCGTGAGTTCATTTTGATTTTCGACAATTAAATTTGTTCCAGAGAAGTTATTCTTAATCAGTACCTGAGCGACGTAGGTTCACTCGGTATTTTTCAGCGAGATTATAACATTAATTTCAAGCAATTAATGTTATTAGTAATAAATAAATAATTAAAATCAAATGGTGATGTTTTTAGTGCTAAAATAGACAGCCACCACCATCCACAATCGTCTCTAAACTTTCTGCAATATGTAGCAGACACAGCAACTCGCGATTCCGAACTAGAAACCATGATAAGTTAACAACATTTAGCAACATAACATTGTTATAATGCCCCCGACACATTGCATAAAGCACGTGTAGAGTGAGATTGCAAAAACGATAGCCGAAAAATAAGCAGTTAGTTAGTACTTATTATGTAATAAGAATGAAAAAAATGTGCGAATATTTTACTAAAACCGGTCTAGTTTCTGTTGAAATTTGTGATTTGCGAAGAGATTCTAACGTTTCGTGAGTTTAATAAATGATTAAGATACAGGTAGGTACTGGGTTATGAGGGCGGCGGCAGAAATTCCCCAAGCGTACCATAAAAGTTCTATCATCTATAAAAAATTGTACATTACAAATTAATTGTGTTATCATCTGTGCCTGGATACCTATCAACTCAGGTCTTAGTGAATTACGTGCTATAATAAAATTACGTACGTATCTGAAATTTTAAATTTTACAACAACATTTATACAACAATCAAATTTCAACTCCTACGCCTTATTTAAACCTTACACTGTAGTAAGGTCATATAAAAACGCTTCATTCATTTTTAAATGAAACCCTATTTATTTTCTCTCTGTCATCTAGGTACTTGCTATTTCAGCACGTGTAACTGACATTGAAATTATGCTTTGAAATAAGTATAAAATATTTTTTTCGAAAATTTTATTCATAACGTTGTTAGAGGTCTTGTTTTAATTTCATTAATACGTGAGAGCGAGGACAGCGGTCATGATTAAAGTTCTTTAGTTCTAAAACTTCTAAATAACTATATAACAACTATATTACTAGGTACCTTGTAAGCAGTTAATAAGTTCTTCGAAGTTCTCCAATACGGATTGGCGCAGAAATAACATTGAATATTTTATATTAACATCACTGTTTAAATGTTAGAAAGCAGTAAGTAGGTATATAGACTAACAACTACGTAAGGCAAAGGTCATATTAAGATGTAGCAAACATTATCATGTATCTTACTCAGAAACATGTAGGTACTATGAAATATATCAGACATGTACCATGCTCCATGAATACGTAATGTCAGTATGTCGGTTAGGAATAGAGGTCGCGAGGTCGTTGCAGCACTTCACACCTCGTTAGCAGATTCACACGAAACATTAGGAATGTTGGTTGGGGTGATATCAGCAGTGACATCGAGACTAAAGAACGACGTTAAACCGCATCGATGCGCGCTAATTGCTAAAAGCTTCCCATAACAATTTTAGAGTGTTCATTTGCTGAGCCAGTATCAAAACATAAGATTGGCAGCGTAGACCTACAAAAAGAACGGACTGAATGTCGTAGTAGACCGCAGTGAAGCAGCACAACAATGGCGGCAGCGTCTGAATGTGTCAGTGACAGTGAACGTCAACGAGCAACTTAGGTTAGAGTCAGAGCTAGAGCGAAAGAGAATATCATGCTGTGAATGTGTGAGTGTCTTTTTATTATGAGTACTTATTACGGTAGCATCGCTTGTATTTGACTGACATTCCGTCCATTTATTTTAGTTAGTCTGTGATTGGTAAATTGAAAAGAAAAAGTGTCAGAATAAAATGGTAAACACTACATAACATAACAGTTTCACTAGTTTTTGCACCGCAGTTTAAGAGAATCCTCGCAATGTGTCGTTCAGTCTTATTTATGACACGCTACAAAGGGCTTGTTGAGCCCAATAAGGCTTTATTTGCAGTCATCTTCATCAGTGTCAACCTGTCAACGTAAGCTTAAGGGTATAAAAACTTGTAATGCTTTGTTTTTATAATACTTTATAAGCAACACCAAAAATATTAAAATTGTTTAAGTAAAAATGAAAACCAACTTCAAGCTAAAATTATGAAATAATTTTAATTGTGACAGACGCTATCAACCTGATATTAAATACCTAGGTAATATTTTCTGCCTATTCACACCCACGTCCAATCCCGAATCCCGTAGAAGACCTATATCAGCGTTTGTTAATTATTAACCCTTTATTATTACTCCCGAATTTATTACATGCATCTGCGATACCTATAATATTATAAGTATTAACAAGACGCCTTTGAAAGGTATCCTTTATCTAGTCAAGGGATTCAAAATTATTAATACCTCATTAAACAATTTCAACATTAATGATAAAGCTATCAATTTTACTTTGATGCTAAGGTATACTAGGTACCCTATTACGCATGATTATAAGAAGAATCTGTAGGCAGAATGCGGCAGAGGCAGTTATGAAAGAAGGTACATAGGTGGAACACCAAGTACCTATTGAAGTTCTTGTGTTACGATTGGTGTGCATGATGGAGACATTTTATATGAGCTGCTTGGCTTTATCTTGGAGGAGCTGATGCTTCCTCAGGTACTACCATTAAAATAACGCTTCACACTCACAGCCCCACACTAGGATTCTCTGTGTCGTGGGTGCCATTTACACATGCAAAGACAAATACACAATACACGAACACCAAGACCGGTAACAGAAATCTAAATTCATTATTTAAATTTCTTCCCCGCCGGTGATCGAACCCGGGACACTTCGAATGGTGGACTGGCGTGGTAACCACTACACCACACGGGTCGTCAAATTATGCATTATATTATTATGCATTATAACTCTTCACCACAGTAAAATATGGAGAAGCGTTTCTGCCTACAATACCTGCAAAAGTTCGTTGTGCCGTGTCGAAGTAGGCCATATACTAACCAAGTGTCTAATGCATTGATACATCAGGAAATAAAGTCACATCAAGAAATACTGGCGTCAGCTCAGCTCGATTGTCCCAGTTCAACAATAAACCCACGACATATAAGCGGATCTATCTAGGTATCTGAAACCTGTTGGACCACTGGACTTCCTGCTCTTTCCTAGGGTACTGGTGCGAGTATTGCTTATGTAATTTCTTATTTAAGTTCGATTTAAGGGCATATACCATGACTCGTAACTGTGACGTAAGGAGTATGTAATAGATATACGTTTACGTTCCCTTCGCTTACGAGATTAATCGTAATTCTTTTTTTTTACCGCACTAGGGCTCTCTGTTTCATGGGTACCATGGACACGCACAAAGACAATTACACAATCATCCAGGCCGGAAACAGAAATCTAAATTCATCATTTAAATATAAACAGAATTGGTACCTACGAATAGCGGATCAGCATGATAATACTACACCAACAGGTCGTCCAAATAAATAGAATAATAAGTTACAATTAAATTTTATCATGAACATGGTAACGAAAAATTAAACCACCAGGCTATGCATTGTAACAATATGTACTAATCAACGAAACTCAAGACTAAAAAAGAAACACTAAATTTATTATTCGTTTTAATAAATTCGCAACATTACTTTCGGATTTGAGCAATGGTCTTGACTTCTTGAAGTAGGTACCTACTTGGTTCAAATATCTTGCAATACGTTTTCACCAGAGATTGGTGCAATTGAAATTATGCAATTATTGTTACGGTGTTCAATAAAAAATAAAATTGTTGCGGTCAGGAGATAGATAATGGAGAAGGTGACTTTAGGTTTCTATTTTTTTCTATTTGATGATTTCAATCAAAAATCAAAATCTTTATTTAGTTCACATGTACCTCTTAAAACAAAGAAACGGGCTATAAGAGATCCTTTTATTTGAGACAACCACCCTAGTCCTCATGAGTAGCAACGTATCCACCTAAGATCCCAGCTTGACTGCTGTCCTTTTTGAAATTGGTCGACATAACGTCTATAGGTTGCAGTGACCACGGACTACACGCTCGTTAACCAATTATTTAAGTTGACTCTATGTACATTGAAGTCCGGATGGTTAAACCTTTAAAATTTTAGCTTTTGAACGATAAATTTGGGAAATTACTTCTGGGGCACCGTGTATAATTGCTTACTGAAATTATAAAACCACCTTGACCGAACAAATTCTACCACACATTTCCATTTTTCTATGGCGTATTTCAAGACTCTTATAACAGGAATAATGAATATTCTTAAATGTGGATTTATTAATGGAAACATACCCTAATAAATACTTCAGTAATTTTTTTTATCTTCAATAATTAGTGCTTAATTAGTTATAAATGATATCAAAAGCAGATGATATGCTTTCTGGAATGTAATTAATATCCGAGTCAATTATAATCAACTTCCAGTAAGTCCCTATGATCCCTGCCTTAAATTTTTTAGGATAATAATAAGTATTTTATAAATTAGATTCTATTGTAGACCTACTTACTCAATTTATCTAATTTCACGATTTTATTACATTTTATAGAAATGGGAATCTTCAAACTTACCAGTAGCCTTTTAAAATATGTAAGTACCTAAATATATTTTCTTTAAAAGCCTTAATAATTTGGTACACCTTAATTTCCTTGAATATATTAAAATAAAAAAGATATATATATTTTTTTTTATAAAATTCTTTAATTTTTTTTCTACCTTGATTTTATTAATATAGGTACCTATCGTGCTACGCATACTTTCTTAATCAAAAAACTTTCACACCAGAGCATTAAAGATGAGAAACTCACATTTCACACCACGGATCCAAACACTAAAATTGTTTACGAAAGTTTTCGTATGCGCGTGCGCCTTCCGCGCGCTTCCGATACAAATTGCCACCACCACTTATTCTAGTGGTGAAGGTATCCGTGGTGGCCTACCACTATTCTTCGGAGTCACAGCCTCTTAATACCAACACAGTAAGACTCATGTTACCTCAGCGAAAATAATGGTAAAAAAACGCACCAAATAAAAGGTAGGCACTTCAGCGTATAGCCGTAAGAACTGACTTGCTGTAACAATTACCTAAGATGCTGCAAAGATTGTGTTATTGTTGGTTCTTCATTATGCACTATTATGTCACATTATGCGTACGAGTCTACGACATAGTTATTCATTGCGTTTTGTTTACGTATAAAGGTATTGTACGTGTTTTATTGGATTTTATATTTTTTAATGTGCATTTCCCCGTGCCTTGTTTGTAAAATAGCTTACATTTTTAGATACAAAATGACCTGTACAATCGATTGCTTTTAATTTCAAATTAAACACTCATTTCTACAAGTTATTGATTTATTGATGTAGTGATATAAAAAAACGTATATTATTATATATTATTGTGGCGTAATGATTACCGTCGAGGTCCGTCATTCGAAGGATACTGGGTTCAAATCCTGGCGGGCAAAGAGTTTAAATTTCAGTTCACGGTGTGGATGTGTGTGACCATGGCATCGACGAATAAGCTTTAAAAATTAAAGAAAAATTGCAAATTTTCTTAGGTCTTTTAAAACTTTCGAGAGTTGAAAAACATGAATATAAAGAGCAATAAAGTCTAATGTAATGCAACATAATATCTAGGTAAGTAGGTAAATACAAATATAAAGGTAGGTAGGTACGAGTACGTAACTTAGAAATATTTTTATAGTTTGCGTGATGTTGTAAAACATTTTGAATATTTAAATGGAGCGATATGAGTAATAAGTTAACTTATTATCATGAGTGAGATATAATAATATCATTGTACATGTAATGTTAGCTCTTTATTGGACATAATTTCTTTGAAGAAATACAAGGTAATTTTCAACTGTTTACCTAATATGTTTCAGTGCCTACTTCACAAAGGAGCAAATACATAAATGTAGGTAGATACTATAATATTATGTCCAATCGTATTTTATTTACCTCATAGTAAAAAACTACTCTTATAGATGACCTAAGGTCATAAGGTCACAGAACTTTTATTACAAATTAATAGTCGGCTAATTTTTCGGTTCTATTTTTTCTGTCGTTAGGAAATTTCAATTTGCAATTTATTACTTTCTTGATCGGGAGACAAAAATGGCTATTAGATAAGATGAAAAAGTAATAAATTATCAAAGTAAAATTGATATTTCAGTTCAATAACAAGGCATAATTCATATTAATTGGGCCTAATGTAAGTAGGCAGGCATATTATTTTATATATCAAATTAAAAAATTACTGATCTATAGTATTTTTAACCTAAGTATTTTTGTCCTTGTATTTCTCTAGCATAGATCCAACGTGATAAATTCTTTTATATTTTTGAGTGGGTCCATCTCCCTTACCTTGGTTTATATCCAGAATTGGACCCAGTAGATGGCGCTGCAATTGCGCTCCAGGATTCTTAATTTTAGTAGAAAACGACACCTTTAGGGTTCCCTAGTATGATACATGAAGTACTACCGCCGCCGATATGCCCTTATTAAGCAGACTCGGGCATTAGAAGGAAGGAATGTTTGTTTAACAGAGGACATTATTGAATATGAAGGTCGCGTAATATTTTTAGCATGGAGAGCTATAAGGCTATACTCTCTATGAACGTGATAACTTGTAACATGTATTTAACAAGTATTTAACAATAACTTGCATTACTAGTTAAAAAGACATACACAATAAAACACCAAAATGTATGATAAATATCTTTTATAGCTTCTTCTTTATATAATTTCATAGTTAAACTTAAAACAGTATTGTCTTCATAATAATAACAGCTAAAACAAGTAATTAAATATAAGAACATAACACATGTAGACGCTATATAAAACACACAATTTAATATTCAATAATAAAATCTACTTAAAACTATAAAAGGATTTATTTAACAGATACCTAATATTCATAAAAACACTTCTAATAAACAATTTAGATATTATTCAACAACCTACTACTGTCTCACTGCATCTCTTTTACTAGCTACACCATGCGGTTTCACCTTTCTCATGAATGAAGCTATCATATACAAAAATAATTTTTCAAATCGGTCCAGTAGTTCCTGAGATTAGCGCGTTCAAACAAACAAATTATTAGTATAGATTTTATACTAGTTTATGCCTGCGATTTCGTCCGCGTGGATTTCATAAGTAATTGGAGCTAGGACCAAGGACCATGTGATCTATTTTGCTGTTTCTACATTACTAACAGACACATCTAAAGGGCCTTCTTTGTGTTCAACAATACTATCCACAGTCTTGGCTTTATCAGCTTCGAGCTGTTGGGATATGAAGTGTTCTGAGACGTGCTGTCTCAGCTCCGTCTTCAGCCGGAAACTTTCAGTGCATTGAGAGCATCTGCAAATGAAATAGTACTCTTAGGTTACAATAATAGTAGATTTACTATTTATGATTATCACTACATAGTATAAAACAGTTGCTTTCGCTGTCCCTATGTCCCTATGTATGCTTAAATCTTTAAAACTACGCAACGGATTTTGATGCGGTTTTTTTTAATAGATAGAGTAATTGAAGAGGAATGTTTATATGTGTAAACGTTAACAGTTTTTCTGTAGTGTATTTAGTATCAGCATTGCACCCGTGCGAAGCCGTGGCCGGTCGCTAGTAAGGAATGAATTTCAGTTATTATTTATTTGCCTAAAGAAATTCTTTTTTAAAAAGACCTTAATTTGACGATATATTGTGTGGAGTAATGGCTACCTTTCGAGTCATTTGTAGTCTTGGGTTCGATTCCAGGCGGGGCAGAAATTTAAATGATGATTGTAGATTTCTGTTCCCGGTCTGGGTGTTTGTGAACTCCACGCCCAGGGAATCCTAGTGTGGGGCTGTTAGTATGAAGCGGTATTTAAGAAAAAACTTACTTGTAAAGATTATCT
This sequence comes from Noctuana lactifera, assembly GCA_018231305.1. NCBI lineage: Eukaryota > Metazoa > Arthropoda > Insecta > Lepidoptera > Hesperiidae > Noctuana > Noctuana lactifera. The sequence goes on from DWAV01000267.1 coordinate 12,651, forward strand.
CCTAGATGCGCCCGCCGATGCTTCACCAGGTCATTGCTCTGCGTGAATGCACGTTCACACATGTCACATTTGTAAGGTTTCTCACCCGTGTGGATTCTGTAGTGGCGCTTCAGATGATCCTTGCATATAAACCTGTCATTGATTACGAAGTTTCATTCATACAAATAACAAATACATAGTATTATTTATTGCATAGTTTAAAGTAAAGACCTAATTTCTTATGTTTTACATACCAATTGTATTAAAACTTGTCAAACACATTACTTCTGTAAAAAAATTTAATACCTTTTTTAACACATCATTATTTCTTTTAATTCTTTAAAATACTTTTGTTTGTGTAAATAAACAATTGAATTTCGTTTTATAAAAATATGTGTGTGATTGAGGAACCCATGGGAAGGCTTTTCTTTAACTCTAAGGAGTAATTCAATATATAACTCACACACACTTACATCTTCATGTGTGAAAGAGTCAGAGAGAAAAGAGAGATAGATGCGCATGGATGGGCCATAACGCTTTTTCATTATGTAACAATTTCTACTATTTAACTCATATAGAAAGCCCCGATAAGGAAGTATATTGCAAAAGACTTACTTCATAGGACACGTATCACATTGATGGGGCTTGACGCCCAAATGCCTCATGTTGTGCTTAGCGAGTGATGTTCGCTTTGTGAATGTAGCACCGCATTGCTCGCAAGCGAACGATCTTTCACCAGTATGCGTTATGCTGTGGGACTTCAGCTCACCTGAAATGTTTAAGAAACAATTTATTTATAACACCTTATTGTACACACAAATAAAAAAAGACAATACAGACAATCTGTGTGGTGTAGTGGATACCGTGCCGGTCCACCATTTAAAGAATCCTGGGTTTGATTCCTAGCAGGACAGAAAATTTTAATTACCAGTTCCTGGTTGGATATTTGTGCAATTATCTTTGTATGTGTCAAAGGCACCCACGACACAGATAATTCTAGTGTGGGGCTGTGAGTGTGAAGCATTAATAAAAAAACAGTATGTACTTTTTTTCAGTGATCTTGTCGTAAATCATCATTATAACCTATTAAAAAACTACTATACTGCCTTCAACCCTTTTTACGTCCCACTGCTGGGCACGGATCTCTCCCCACAACCGGGGAAGACCTGGAGCATACTCCACCACGCTGCTTCAATGTAGATTGGTGGAAATACGGGTTAGTGGCCAACCCGTGTCGGACATTGTCAAACCGCCCAAAGGGCCTCTGGACCAGGTTTAACGACTGTTATCTGTCGATAACAACCGGGACCGACGGCTTGACGTGCCCTCCGAAGCACGGAAGCGCGCACCCATCCGAGTACCGGTCGCGCCCAACGTTGCTTAACAATGTGATCGCTTGCGATCCACACTACCAGTGGGGCTATGCGCGCTTCACTATTAGTACTAATTAAAACTATAGTACTAATCACAATTACTAACATACCTTTACTAACAAATTTTCTTGGACACAGAGTACAAATGAACAACTTCAAACCTTGATGTCGCCTCATATGTTGATTGAGGTTTGTGCTTGAGTCAAATCTCTTCCCACAAGTAGGACATAGGAACGGCTTTTCCTTTATATGTATCCTTATATGAGTTGTTAAGGTAGTCATGTGTGAAAATGACTTAGAACACATAGGACAACGGTGAGGCTTAATACCGTTATGTTTATTAACATGCTCCTTCCAAGAATTCTCTAGAGCAAAACTTTTTGGACAAAGAGAACATTTGAAAGGACGATTCACGTCATGGGACATTTCATGCCTCTTCAAATGGCTCATCTTTGTGAACACTTTACTACAAATTGAGCATGCGAGGACTCTGCCTTTTTTGGCATGCTTTCTCATGTGTGCCGATAATGCATTCTTAGACTGAAACATTCGCGAGCAAACCTCACATTTCTGTTCTATTCCTTTAGTGTCTGTCTTCTCCAAATCATTACCGATTTCATGCATGTTCAGATGTTTTATGAATTTGTTATAATCCGAGTATGTTTTCAAGCAAGCATCGCAAGAGTATTTCATATCATTATGTTTCTTCTTATGAATGTTAAGGCTTGTGAGTTTTCTAAATTTCTTATTGCATATGTCACATTGAAGTTGATATTTTATTACTTTCTTCGAGTCTATTATTACTTCAATATTTTCTATATTGTTATTTACATTAATTTCATGGTCACTTTCTGAATACTCTTCTTTGATTTTAAAATCTGATACAATATCACATTCCAGTTTATCGTCTCTAACATTCTCCACTTTAATGTCGTCCAGTGAATTGTTCTTAAGATGCTCCATGTAGGAGTTGTCAGTAATATTATTTGTTTCATTCTTAAACTGTTGCTTTAACGTCCCGTCTACAACTTTAGCGAATTCGCAAAATTCATGAAAGGATTTTATGCATAAGAAACATTTACTACACAAGTTCTTCGGCAAATCATCTTCTTTGTTAATCTATAAAAAATTATAAATAATTAATTTATATATAACTTAATATTTAACATTTGTCACTGTACTGCCCTTGAGATTATGAATTATGAAGCCTAGCCTAATAAAGTAGGAGGCATGGAATATTTTCTATCTGCAATAATCTCCTGGTTAAACAAACTACCAACAAAACTAATAAAAATCAAAGATAGTAAAAAAACCAAGAGTTGACAATAACAAAACATTACATTCACATGGTGACTAGAAGTTAAGTTATAAACAAAACTTATAATCTTTTTGAATTATATATGATTGGTATTAAAAGTTAACTGTAACTTAATAACAACGGCTGTTTGATTATTAAATGAACTATTTATCTGTAAAATCATTAAAAAAAACTCAAGATTATGATGAGTGATGACTTACCTCTAAAGAAGTGCATTTATTTATTAAATCAGCACTACTTAAGCTATGAGCTATTTCTGTGAAAATACTGTGCATTTTGTTTGTAGTCGAATTCATACAGGTTCGGCAACAATAATCAAAGTGAATATTTATTTCTGGATCCATTTGTATTGAAAATAATAAATTCCAAAATAGAAATATTTTTCTGTTGTTAACCGTTTGATCTTTTTCTTCACTCTAACACTAAGTTAATTACTATTAATGCGATGTATTTATTAAAAAACTTCAATAATTGAATAATTAACTTAATATGTGTAGTTCTATAACTAACTTCACATTTGACAAACAAAATAAAAATTATAAACCAAAAAAATTTACTTACAAATTAAAAATGTCATGTGTCAACTGTCAACGAAAGTTATGTGCACAGACTACATAGAATGTTGGTTATCTGTTTATTACCTATATGTTGAATTTTGTTTTATTTGTGCTGTCTGTGGATAGGAATATGTGGGAATGTGAACAAAAAAGTTTGAGACGTTTCAGAAGGCGCTCAAGACGACGAAAATATTTTCAGCGTTTTCACATGATGAAGCATGTTGAAGAGAAAACGTCATCAGCAGCGAAATTTTTTTATTTAAAATTTTAGGATATGACAAAGATTTATATTTAAGGAGCTGGATCATGACCTAAAATCGGAACGCACACAAACCGCGGGCAGTTTGATCATTGTGAGAGAGTACTTAGTACATCTAAGTAGTCTGTGGCGGGTACTGAAACGCCCCATCAAAATACCTATGTCCGTGGTCGTGTTAGTCTATGTGTTACTATGCATTTTGTTACCTATGGTCACAAAAGTCAACATGACTTATGTCATTAGATGTCATTTGATATTGTCATTTGACATTTATTTTGAATTTGATTGAAGTGAAGGAAGGGTGAAGGTGAAATTGAATGAAATCTCAATCAAGTGAAGTTGCATTTAGCGAGTTTGCGACTGAAATTAGAAGGTAGTTCGGTTGATGAGTTTGTGAAAGGAATTTAAACCCTATATACGACACGCTACGAACTAGGGTAAGTTAGTAAGTTTTTCATCTTACTGTTCAAATATTATTTTATTATGACAATTTCAATTTTTACAGATTCATTTATTTTCGAAGTTTTATTAGCATTTAGCACTAGCAGAGTTTTCCCGTTAAATTTAACTTTGTTTTACTTTATAACTTCTGTAAGCTTATTATTTTGTTTATTATGTAATTTGAAGTGAAGAATAACGCTAGGGAAAATTGTTTTATATTTAGTAAATTAATCTTTTGAAATTGCATGTCGCTGTATTATGTTAATAATGTGGTAATATAAAGTATTTGCACACTGACTTATATTTGCATATCCAGTTCATTCATATAGGTATTGTATTTACAATGTAGTATAATAAAAGTAGGTATAATGTTCAAGTGCAACTAAATAATTACCTATGCAGTCTTAGTGTTCGCAATATTAAGTTAAAATAGATTAAATTAAAGTACTTTTAGAACCTACTACTAAAACATTTTACTACCTACCTAGGTATTATACCTACCTACATACATCCTACATAAATAAACAAATAAAAAAAGTTGTGTGTGGCTTGTGACCCTATTAAGTTAAGATGATAAAAGAGTAGGTACCTAGAACATCTGGCATTAAATCCACCCCATACTTATTAATAAAATAGATAGGTATCTAATTAAGATTACTGTATACTTAAGTAAGAATATTTTATAAAGTGCTACACAATAAAATAAGTATACCTACCTATTATTCGATGTCACAAAATTAGTTACCTATTGAACTTTAATGTTTAACTTCAAAAAACTCAAGTTTCTTAGTTAGGTTTCTATAATTGAAAGAAAAACAATGATTAATAAATAATATAATGTAATAATATAATTTCATATCCAACATGATTTAATTGTATTGATCTTGTAATTTAATGAATTAAGATTTAAGATACTCAAAATTGTAAATTGTAGCAATAATGTAATAGCTAACATGCCACCCTCTGCTTGCTTTTCCTAATAAGGTAACATGTAATGTAATGCAATGTATTCTTAAATAAATAAATAATAATGCATTAATTTCCTATTATGTCTATAGTGTTAAACATGTCACAAGCAACTTTAATAATATCTAATACATACCTTAATCAAATAACATTAAATCCATTACCTAACAATATGTACCTAAATACAAATGTTAAACACACATGCAGTATCGAAAGCGGATCAAGGTACTCCAGTTGCACTCATGTGCCTAACCTTTCACCTACTGATTTTTATCTACTATGCCTTATGCTTTTTACTTCATGGTTATTAATATTTGACCCCCAGTTGTATATAAAAATATAGTCATAAACACAATGTATTTACATAAAGATTTGCATTCCTTAATGATTACTTCTTATTCATTAAGTATTTGTAGTTTTAAAGTTCAAAATACTTCATCTAGATACCGCAAATACATTTAAACAAATTAGTAAAATATTTTTTCCCCATTAAATTACCTATCTTAATTTATTTTATTTAAATCCAAAAGTAATAAAGTAACATAGTATTGTATTAAATAATTAATTATAAATAACTTACATTTGCAATAACTATATAAATATTTATTCACTATTTAAACATATAGGTACTTAGTTTGTTTCTTGAAATGAAATGTACCTAAATATAGTAGATACCAAAAATATGTTTTTTAAACTGAATAGGTATACTTGACTTACCTAGTTAATTAATTGCAAACTTTAGATAATGTCATCATTATACTATTTATTATAGGCACTGATATGTTATATGGATGTTCAACATCTCATCTTTTCCAAAACCCTACAAATTTAGTATCATACATCATCTAAAACTTTACCAACATCACATTTGAATACCTTTCTTATCAATACAATAATGTATGAAAGGGCATAGTATATTAAAGGGCCTCTTGTGGTAAAAAGACACGAAAATCAGGATCTGGTTACGAAACGGAAAAACGAGGTTCTTGCCATTGAACTCACTGATAACATTCTAAGAGGTCGCTGTGACCTGTTTTATGGTGAGTGCACAAAACAAATACAAAATACCTACAGCATATTTACGTCATTGTCTATCTCAGTGTCGCGCCGGCTTTAGTGCAGTACGGACGTGTGTTTCGCTCGAGTTTCGAAGTAAAGTTCGTGAGGTAAAATTAATTTTTCTCTTTGCTACGTTTTCGTAAAGATTACATTTTTTTTGTGTGTTCAATAAGTCAGTGGTTTTTCACGACTTGATTCAAAGTTCATGTTTAAAATTTCAATGTTAATGTTTGCCCTTCAGCGCTCAAAGTCATACTTATAGACTCCTACAGGTCTAGAACATTATCTTAAATGTAGTGTATAAATTGTACAGTTTGTCATTCATAATGACCTGAATTAATTAAGAATGATGTATAAATACAACAATATCAGGAGAACTAAAGCGGGCTGAGGAATGTTAAAATAAAGTCATCTTTTCATTTGCGGCTTCAAAACCAGTTGGCTGCGTTGCGTTTTAGCTTGATAAGTGTCACTTCAAAAAAAGACAAGCCCTAATTTTTGCATTCTTGGATTCTGGAGAATTTTCGTGTTACGATACAGATCTTTATCGTTTATTAAGAAAACGTAAAGGCAATTTACACGTGAATTCAGCGTACAATACAGAGGTCGTTTCTTGATAAGAATAGTTAATTATTTCATCCTCGACGACGTGAATGTGATATGTAAGTAAGCTTGAGGCGTAAAAAGATTAGCCGGGTTTAGTAGATACAGTAAATTAAAAATAAATTGATTACTATACTATTCCATAGTTGAATTCCTACTTGAAGTACAACACCGCATACCTACTAAATTTGATAACAACTCAGCATAATATTTATCTATGTTTTAGTATAGTATGTATTTAATTAGTTAGTTGTTTACTTTATTTATTACTGCAAGTCCTATTGTAACAACCTTGTTTCTTATATTAATGCCATGATTTTCCTCTTCTCTGATTTCGTGTAAAAATACATCACTGATTTGTCCTGTTATATGGTTATTAAGAGTAACGTCTATTTACTTAAAAGTAATAGTATTAATGAATATAATTGACTTAGTTTTAATAACACTAGTAGGTACCTACTTAATCACAGCTTTACGGTTCTACTTAACTTTCCTTTTCCACGTTAACAATAATCTAATTTTCAGATTTTGTTTGTGAATTGGTTTTATTTTCTGTAAATTATGGCGAGTAGTATCTTCTGTAAATTATGGCGAGAGTAATTTACTTACTCACTCTACTTGTAGTCATACAAGCATGGGTAGAATGTGACCTAATCCTATTTGATCATCGTGACCTATACCTGTTAGTGCTGTGAAAGCAATGAGATGTTAATGAACTGAATGATAATAATTGGTAACTAATAGTCATAACAGAAGTAGGTCTGTTTCCGCAGGAGCACCATGTCTGATAAAATTTGAATGTGAGCCTTGAGGTTTATCTATTGATAACGGTGTCTCTATAATGGAATTTTGCCTTTTTTGTCTTGTTTGATTTTTATTGTTATATTAATTCGGAATACGGAACGAACAATACCAAAGTCTGTATGTAGAGTTATTATAACTTCATATTTAGGATCCGTTTCATATCCTACTTATACAACTTCCAGGTTTCATTTATCATTTATTTCATTTACCATTCATCAGCCTTTTGAAGTCCACTGCTGCCGATATCCCTGACATAGACCTCCCTTTATTGGATCCACTCCGCCCGGTCTTCCGACCTTTGGATCCCCAGGTTGTCAGTCTATCGGGTCAGAGGGCGACTTAAGCTCTTGTCAATACTTTGTCTTTATTCTTGTTGAATCCATTTCTTTCCTTCCCCACGATGTACTCACTAGCACTTCAGCTTGGTTATCATATGATTTAAGTTCTAATTATTCACATGGTCTATAAAATAGAAGATTGAAACGGTCTCAGGATGTTGTGGAATGCCATAATCGTAATTCAACATCAACTAAGCTGGACTGATGCAGGACGTGTTATTTTAGACCCTTATCCAATGGCGATGTTTTACGAACCTATCTGCCTACTGCCGTCCCTGCCATATCAATCGCATATATCTAAATTTTTAATAGACAAATTGCTGAAGTGTCCTTGCACGTGAATCGAGCTATTACGCATATGTACCTTACTTCTAAAGAGCTTAACAAATGGTCCGGTCAATATAGACATTTGAAATAACAAAAATTCTAACTGATGGGAATGGTAACTCTTTGGAAAAAAATCATAAAAACCATTTTTGTAGAGAATTTGAAGATCTATTTTTGGTTTGAAGTTTTTTTTGATAAAACTTATCGTTTTCGAGAAAAATCCAATAAACCTCAAATTTTGACCTTTGACCCCGAATAACTTTTCTTGCACACATAGGATCGATGGGGATTTTTAAAACTTTATTTCTAATGGTAAATCCCAGCTCTCCACCAAAATTTGGCTCTCCGGGAATTTTTGTTATTCGACCACTATTTTTATGTCTAAATTGACCGGACTAAAAGCGAGATTCTTCGCTTCTTATTTGCGTAGTATTTTTACAACAGTTCCTCTTAGTGACGGACATTGGTCAATTAATAGATAGTTAGTCCTTCCAGTGCAGTGGTAGTAATTGGATGATTTGCGGTGTGTAGCAAAACTATTATTAGATCTTCCTTTGCTCAGATCGTTTATACAAAGAGTGTCGAGTTTCATTCAATTAGACTGATGGTTGACACATCGAACCTAGTTGCAACTGCATGCAAAGTTTCTCACAGAAATGTAACGTTTCTTGATTAGCGGAAATAATTCAATTCTAATACTTTCAAGTTTATCAGGAATCCATTTTTTAAGCGTATTGTCAGTATCATCTCTTCAATTATCTAAATTGTTTTTTTTAATATGCATAACTCCTCAATCTCTTCAAATCTCACTTTATGTTAAAAGGCCTTAGAGTTGTAGCTTATTTAATAAAATCTGATATCATTATTCTCTTGTTTGTTGTGTTTGATCAAATAGTCAATTGGACTTTGTTCGAAAACTTTGTCGAGTAAAACACCTAATGTATTTTGGAATCAACAATGTTAAATTGCTTAAGTCTCAGACTTGTTAATGGTTATATTTTATTGCATAGGAAGGACTGATTTAAATATTTTATAGAATGTCATAAAAGAATTTCCAAAAATTGTAACGTAAATGTTGGCCTCAACATTTGGACAAACTGTTGCATTATTCTCTTGATATTGTACTTTTAATGAAGAAACATTATCACTTAATCAAGTAACTAGCTGATTGACAGTTTCTGCAACATTTTATGACCGACGAGAATTTACTGTAATCTGTTTAATTTTATGTTTGTTTGTTTTGGTCGAAAAAGGCTGCGTTTGTCCATCAACATTTAATGCATTTAATAAAAAAAGGTTGCTTCTTGTGTTGTCAATGAAAACCTATAGGTACTTAGTATAGGACGTGTTGATGCGATTAATATAACGTAATATATCATTAATGGCATTGCTTTTTTGCTGGATGCCTTTAAATATTGCGACCTTGTACCGAATACGCGCACACGCAACCTTATTGTGTAAATTGTGTTGTCTATACCACTCTTATCGGTAGTTGTACTGTAAACAAGACTTAGTACGGCTTGCTGAACTAATTACTAGACAGAATTAACATTAAACTCATTAAACTGCTTTTAGTGAACAATAGCTTGGAGAAATATTGAAAATGCTAGGGCTAAAAGATCTTTGTGAGGTCATTGGAATTGATATGCGTTTTGATTGTGTGATAGATCTATTTCTAGCATTTCACTTGTGTAGGCTGTTTGTAGTCTTCTGTTAATTTAGTATCTTTAGTTTCAGATTGCGAGATTGTACTATTACATCTTACAATTATTTAAATACTTCTTCAATCTAAAAAGCTCTAGATGCCTCTCCATGCTTTTTAGTAAACCAAGAATATTGTAATGTATTAGAATTCTTACATAATTTAATGTAAATTAGTATATTAAACCAGACAGAATCGGAGGTCAATACCCTCATCTCTATTAGCATGTCAACACACCGGTACGAGGTCGATGGCCTACATCAGGAATTAATTTAATTATTTTGCCTGCTGTACTTTTTATATATTACTAGCTGACCCGGCAAACTTCGTACCGCCTAAAAATTTATAAAAAGCAAAATCGAAATACATATA